>OZ025293.1:143060616-143211714 GCA_964019185.1 Maratus speculifer
AGACCCCTCGGGAATGTCACAGTATCCGGAGCGTTCGGGGTACACAATGAACGAATCAATGAATACAATGTCGGTCCAGCGACACTGAGGAAAATAGCCCTTTTTTTCACATCTTCATCGATGCTGTTAGCTGTGAAATAGAATCCCAAGCGTTCCTTGTACTCGGTCCAATTAGTTTTCCCTATATGAAACTCTTCTAGCTTACCGAGAGACATTATCACAATGCACTTGAAAGCAGAACAAAGAAACGAAACTAAAGTCAGTTCAGAAAAACTAAATAAGAAAGAATTACTTCATGAAACTGAGTCCTTTGGTTAACGCTCGTCGCCAATGTTAGATCTTTGCATAATTAATTGAAGAAGAAGGCCGAGATAATCATTGCAACATTATTTTAATTAGCGTCTAAGTTGCACGGACAAAACAACAACAATCACATTATAGAATACAAATCAAAACTGAAACTTTTTACAAAAGATACTCTCGAACCAGGAGAGTTTTTACATTTGAACCATGGAGGCAATACAGTACAGTAGAAGTCCGTAAGTCCATTGAGTTAATACACAACAATTTCAATTCAATATATATCATAAAATATATAATAATAAATTAGCATGCTTAGTTTTGTTGTTATAAAACTGTAGATATATTTTGAAAATTCCGCAATGTAATTATCACATAAATTCAAGAATCGCTTTAATAGAGAACAATATAAGCTCTATAAATAATTTAAATGCCAAAAATTAAAGTAAGAGTTTTCATCAGTCCCTAAGAAAACTGTTATTAAGATTACTATATTAAGATGTTGTAACTTTTTTTTTTGGGGGGGGGGAGGGGGGCGGAATTATTTTTTATGTTAATTATTTTAATTTAAATTGTAATTTATATGATAAAAATGAAATAATAAGTTAGCATGTTTTTGTTTAGCTTATCATACATGAAAGTATGGATGCGATTTGTACATATTAAAATATAATTATTACATAAATTCAAGAAATAGTTGAATTAAGATCAATAGTAACTTAAACTCCATTGATTATTTCAGTTTTGTCTGTCACAGTATTCAATGTAGTAATAATCTTAAATAATTATAAGTACAAAGGCTTTAATTTTCTATTAATAGATGGCAGCACAATACAACAGTCTAAAAGAGGAAAATATCCCCCTTTAGGGATAAATCTGAAAGCTCAAGATTTGCAGATTTTATTCTAAGTCCTACCATTAGGAATCCTGCTGTCGCTAGACGCTAGTCGAGGCATGAAGTAGACTGGTTTCGCTTTAAAGTAGCGGACTCGACAGCTTGCTACGCGTCTCACGCTGTAACAAATTTTTATGACAACAATCACAACTTTGTGACGGCAGAAGCCGGTTGGCGTTTCATTTGTATCCCGTTTTGTAGGATTTGTGACTGTGTCGCAAGTTGTTACGGGAAACGTTTCATTTGTATCCACTCATCAGGTCTTTGCTCTTTACTTCTGTGCCTTTTCGCTTCTAAACCGTTTTTATGGAACACTACATCTCCAACTATCTCTCTCCTCTATGAGTCAATCCTCATGACCCATGCATGGAGCAAAGAATATAAACCTTATATTCTTTGTTCCATGGACCCATGGAGCTATGACCAGTGTTGCCAGATTGGGGATTTTGCCCCCATTTTGGGGAATTTTGAATCACTAGGGGAATTTTTGGGGGACATGTTTGGGGACAATGAACATTTTTGGGGGGAAACTTGGGGAATTGTTATTACAATTTCAATTTTTACTTTCAGACATTTGCCAATACTAGGCCTGTCTCGAATTCGATTTTGGTTTGGAAAACGAAAATAAAATACAGAAATAATACATATAAATCATTCTTGTAGTCGTCCTCACCGTTTACATGTACTACAGATTCATCATGATCTCCGTCTGAATTTTCAGATAAGTGAATCATATTTTCCTTTCATCGCGAACAGAAACACAAGCACAGAAATACATTTCGTTTAATAATACAGATTTATACAACAAAAATAAAAACAATTTTAAAACCTTTCTTAGGTGCGTTCGTAATTATATAAATACGTAGCACCTATAATTGTCGTTCAGTCCGTCCGCCTGCACAGGGGCGTAAATCCCGGGGGGGTATGGGGGGTGCGGCACCCCCCTCGAGTAAATAAGTCGGAAAATTTCGTGTTTATCGGTAAAACTATAAACTTAGACGGGAAAAAAATTATATTTATCTATATAAACTTATAAATTGGATAAATGAAAAAAATCAGTCGGGAAAAGGTCCGTTTAGTCGGAAAAATGTTATTTACAAAGACTTAGAAATTGGAAAAACGAAAATATCAGTCGGGAAAATTCCCGTTCGATAGGGAAAATGTACGTTTAATCTTAAAAATGGTATTTACCTATAAGGACTTACAAATTTTAACAATGTTCGTTTAGTCGGAAAAAAGTTATTTACTATAATGACTTACAAATTGGAAAAACGAAAAAATCAGTCGGAAAAATTCCCGTTCGATAGGAAAAATGTATGTTTAGTCGGGAAAATGTATTATCCCATAAAAGACTTACAAATTGGAAAAATGAAAGAGTCAGTCGGAAAAATGTACGTTTAGTCGAAAATAATATATACGTATGTACCCCCCCCCCTAAGAAGAAATCAGTCAGAAAATTCCCAGATCGATCGGAAAAAGTTTAGTCGGAAAATATGGTACTGACCTATTCGCGTTTGTAATCAACGGTAGGTGGCGTTGTTCTGTTGGGGGGGGGGGGGGGAGTCGCACCGATAGAACGGATTCCCGGTTTGTTTACCTAATGTAATCGTACGGGTAAATAGCATCTGCTTTGAAATATTGTGAATAAATTTAGAGTTATCCTTAAAATATTAGTGTAAATCATAAAATATAAAAGATTTTGGACTGTTATAAACTGATTAAAACAAGAAATGGCGTAAAATATATAGAAAAGTATCGTTCAAAAGGCTTACTATGATGTAGTATAATATCGTCACTGCAGTAATGAAACATACAGTGTGGGTTTGTGTTTATAAACATGCAATATTAAAAAAAATTAGGACAGAATATTAGGTCTATTGTTTTTACAAATAGAAGATAAGAATGTGTCTTTTTATTTATTTATTTTTTAAAAATAAGTTTGGATTATTAATACGCGTAGGTAATCAAGTTAGTTCAGCTGTATTTTTATATATGATACTGCAGTTATTAATGCTTTTAATTTATCTAAATAAATGATATTCTTGAATGTATTAAGAAATTGTATTTTATTATTAATCATCACTTTACGCTGGTAAAATTAAAAGGTACTATATGCGAAATTTAATAACTGTTTACTCTCAATTAGGCCTATTATATTAAATATCAAATTATGAATCAATCGTTGGCTTAGTCAAAAGAGCATCGCGAAAGGAATTTAGATAAAAAACGAAATTTATTTATTATTTTTACATTTTGTGCAAGTAAGTCTGGCAAAAATATTTCAAACTTATATTTTTATTGACTTTGAACTAAAAAAATACTCCTCAGATACAGTAGGTTTTTATTAGTTTTGTGTATTTATTAGGTAAGCATCTTGAACGATATGTTTATAAATACAAAAATCAAGATAAAACATCCTTAACTTACAAAAAAAAAAAAAAAAAAAAAAAAAAATCTAGCAATAACCAAAATATACAGAAATTTAAGTACAATTAAAAAACAACTGTTTCTGCATGTGAAATCTGTCTCTAGATAACTTAAAATATCGAATTAATCCTTTTTTTACATACTCACAAATTCAATTGCTTTAAGATAATCACAGTAAAATGTAAAAAAGTGTACTTAAAATTGCACAACTTTTTTCCGTAAATGCCTTTTTTTTTTATATAATGAAAAAACAAATCCATTTTCATAATCCTATCTTTTCTTATGTCGAATTGTTAGTTTATATTTCCCGTAAGCTTGTTTTGTTTTCAAATAAAACATTTTGAATCTAATGAATTGTTTAAAAATCTGAAGAATTTATCTTTGTTAAGAACAATTTCATAAGATTCCAGTTTTGTACCAATCTATGATTTTGACAATAGGTTAATAAATAAGGAACTTTTATGTTAGTTGGGTGTAAATTTTTATTTCTCAAAATTCATATTTTTATAATTAGAAATGCATATAAATAATACCATAATTCATTTATAGTAGAAACATGAACAAAGAAAAACTTCTTTTTTAAGTAATTTAACATCCATAGGCATGGCTCCTACTATCTGACCACAATGTGTTAAATGAAATGAATGGAGGCATGAATTTTAAATGAAAAATGTGTATTCAAAGAAAATAAATAGAAAGTTTATATCCCAAATGAAATAAATGCAATACAAATAATGGTGATGGAAGCAATATCTGATAATTTATTTCCTGTGTCCAGCCAACATGAAAGTACCAAAATTATTTAAAGTTTGAACAACTAGATCAAAAATCAGCAAGGTTTATATTACTCAATGTCATTTTTTGGTTAGCTGACCCAAACAACTCCTATCTACCAGTTTCGAAAACAGAACTTCTCGTCTACTGGTGGGGCACATGTGTGTGTATAAATATATATATATATCACTGGCACCGAACTAGCCAAAAAGTACCTACTCGATACTTCTTAATTCACATTATGTAAATATAACATTTAGCAATACCTAACACATTACTCAGCTAGTTTTAAAATTTGAGAAAAGCAAAAGAATTGTTAATTAAGAGTAAGAATAAAAATAGTTTTAAAAAATCTGACTCTTTTATAAACATTTAATGTTTATTATAAAAATAACAATTTCAGAACTGCAATTCATGTTGCTTCTAAAAATTTCTGTTACAATACATTAATTTGATGTATTTCTCATTATGAAAAATTACATCACAAAAGGCCAGATAATATTATTTCCAAACAATTTTCTATTGAAATATATATTTACAAGTGAATATTAAAAAAGTAAGAAAATATTAAAACAAATTATCTGCAAAAAAAATTCAATGGGGAAAAATTAGGTTCTTTCAGTCAACTGAATGAAATTACCGTCATATGTGCTAATCCAATGGAATGAATTTTTCCTTTTTTTTTTTTTACACTTGCACTTCACCATTTTGAAACGATTCTTTTTGCATTGACTAGCTGAGAGTAATCTGTGCAGAGGGCATTTTTTTTTCATTTTGTTAACAAATATTTTTAATTGGGACACTTTCATTTTCAGAACCGGTTTCAAAGGTAAAAACATCCTCATGAAAAAAAAAAAAAATGAGAAAGTAAAAAAGTGCAGATGTAGAGATCAATCTCAGCTAGCCAATGCAAAAAATTAAAATGCACATGAGATATTTTTAAAAACCTCTTCCATAGGATGAGCATTAATGAGTGAGTCTTTCCAGGTGACTAAAATAGCTCCTTAAGGTATCTGCCTACGTGCAGAGCACTTTTTTTTTAAAAAAAAGGACAGTTTTGAAAAAATATAATAATTTTTAGTTCTATTGTATTACAGAATGATAAGAAAACATGAAATTCTAGCAATATCTTTTTAATATTTTAAAAAATTGGGGGTTTTTACTGTTTTTTTTAAGCAAAATTTCAAGTTTACGCCAGACAGCGTACACTCAATTCAAATAAATATATTTCAATTTCCTTTATGCTGCACACTTCTATAACACTTATCTGTGTACTGAACTAGGATTTTTACGATATCTTCAAAAATAGCCGAAAACTTCCACAATATGTAAAAAATTACATTTTTTCAGTAAAAAATACCATTTTTTCAGATTCGAGTGCCTATAAAATACTTAAAATTTCACATATAGCTTAGATCCTAGTTCAGAGCATAGTGAGTGATATGGAAAGCATTCTTACAAAATTTCACTGAAATATCTTTAAAACTTTTTATGTAATGAAGTTTATCGCACATGGACATAACGAAAAAATTGATTCTCCAGAAATTGCATTTAAAGATTTCTTTTTAGGTAAGAAACTACAATATTTAATTTTTATGCTTAAAATGCACCACATTTATATTCTAACCTTTCCTTAACTTTATTTATAACTTCTTAGTAGCTCTTTTTGTTTTGCTGTGTATAGCGAGGGATGATTTGAATCTTTCATTCCTAGCAAAATTTCATGCTTACGCCAGACAGCGTACACTCAATTCAAATAAGCATATTTCAATTTCCTTTATGCTGCATACTTCTATTATACTTATCTGTGCACTGAACTAGAAGTTTTACAATATCTTCAAAAATAGCCGAAAAATTTCAAAATATGTAAAAAAGTACATATTTTAGTAAAAATTACCATTTTTTCATATTTGAGTGCCTATAAAATAATTAAATTATGAAATATACCTTAGATCCTACTTCAGAGCATAGTGAGTGACGTTGAAAGCATACTTACAAAATTTTACTGAAATATCTTAACTTTTTATATAATGAAGCTTATTGAACACAGAAATAATGAAAAAAAATAATTTTCCAGAAATCGCATACATGTATTTTCTTGTAAAAATCTAATATATTTAATTTATACACTTAAAATGCACCACATTTATATTCAAACCCATTTTAACTTCATATTTAACCATTTTTAACTTCTTAGTAGCTCTTTTCGTTTTTCTGGAAAGTTTTGCAGAGGATAGCGAGTGACTTTTGCATTTTTTATTCGCTCATTTTTTTTATTTTGTTCAACTGATACTCCTAATTGTTCAAATACAGGTAAAAGTCCTAAATATCCTGAATTATAAATTAAAGTGGTTTAAAATCGTAATAAATTGTTCTTTCATAGAAAACAATTAAAAAAAGATAGAAAATTTTCACAAAAATGGCCATTTGGATGTTTATTAAAATTTCAACATCTCATCTTCTAATAATAGTAGGAATAAAACTAAAACAGATTTGGAATCGTAAAAGATTGCTCTTTCATATAAAACAATAAAAAAAATTTTGAAACTTTTCACCAATACAGCCAATTTGATGTAGGCATATACCTTAAGTCGTATGTAAACAAATCTTTAAATTGTCATACTTAAAAATACTTTCTTGTTGCATTTAACAGAAAACTTCATTGTAAAAGTCTAAGAGGCTGCAACATTTTTTTATTTAGCTATTTTACACAAGTTGAATTACAAATATATTTTATATTTAATTAATCAGAAAAACAGGTGTCGTAACAGCAGCAAATGTGATGCTAGAAACCTGAAACTCCCCCAGTCAAATAGAAATGAATTACAAAATAGTGTTACTAATCATAATAATAATAATATTCTTTAGTCTTTCATAATTGGGTAATCTCTTTACAGAGATAACTAGAATTTTTCAGAGCATTCATAATCTGGGCATGGATTGGTATAAACATACCACATAGGATACAAAGATTCTTAATTTAAAAAATATTATTACTTTATTTTATATTTTACTTAGTTTCTTTTAGAAATCTGCCTCAAATTTTAGTATAAAATAAATACAATGACATATTCAATTGACTGTAACTGTCTCTAAGGTCAGTACATGTATAACATTATCCACTCTTTGGTAATTTTGACTCCCCTCGCTCCTTTACAATATTATATGTTGTTATTCCTCAACAATCCCTCCATACCTGCTCCCTCAATGATAACATCTATACATATAATAAAACAGTAGGACCCGGTGTGTCTGTACATTGAAGATAATTGACAAAAATGGAGTCAGGGCGATAAAAGAAAACCAATGAAACACAAAAAAATTTTTTTTGAATTTTTTGTCTGTCTGTGTGTCTGTCTGTTTGTTCGAGGTTATCTTCGTAACTACTGAATGGATTTTTATGCGGTTTTCACTAATGAAGAATGCACACTCCCGTGCAGTGTATAGGCTTTGTTTCATCAAAATCGGACAACAGACAAAAAAGTAACAAAAAGAAACAAAAGAAACTATTAGGTGCGCTGCTCACGTTTTTTAGTACATAACGTTTTTTAGTACATATAAAATCCAATAGATGTCACTGTGCGATTTTAAAACGCGCTATCGTTATGTTTTCGCCAGTCTACTTAAGTATGAGAAAGTTTCAAGCTGGCTGTCGTTCCATGTGGTTTAGTCGGTAGAATGTCAGTGCGCCATACTGATGGCCCGGGTTCGATTCCCAGCATGGAATTTTTTTTCACTATGTTGGCATTAACGCCTATAAGCAATTAAAAGAATTTGAAATATTGTATTCAAGGCGAATTTTCTCTCTGGGAAAATTTCCTTGCATTAATATGTCAGTGTAATTTTTTTTCGATTTAATTTTTTTTTTTGAAACTTTGTTTTTCTTAAAAAATTACAGTAAATATTTGATATTTCCCAATGTTTTTTGAATGATCGACTTGCTTTTTTTTTTTTTTTAATGTATGTCTGAACCTTATCTAACTACTTCTTCAAGATTTCTTTAGATAAACCGACCAGCGTAGCGGGCGAAGGCCGCTAGTTATCAATATTTGAAAATTCTTTTTAATTTTACAATTCTTTTCATTATTATACATTTATAATCCACATAATTTACGAGTTTAGATGAACAGAAATCAATAAAATATCTCTTATTATATGTGATATATTGTAATACTTACCAAATAATATTTAAGGGAGATTACTACTATTTAAAATTATTTAACAGCTTTTTGTTACAGAATGCATTCAACAGTAATATTGTCTACTAGTAGTTGGCCCTTGAAAGGGAAAGAGAAAGCAAAAGTCCTTATTGGGGGAAAAAAAAAAAAAACAGACCGGGAGAGGGTAGCACAGATAATCACCTCATTAAGCTCACCGGTAAAACTCTAATTAAATCTTAATTTCCATATTAAAACGCAATCTGTCTGCCAAGTTATATCTTGGTGGAAAACATCTATAATCCAGACTTTAGTTGATTCATAGGTTTACCCTTATATTTGCCTGCTGCCAATCCTCCATGTTATCTATTGAATCCATGGCTTTAATTAGTAGTATGATTTACTCAAGGAAGCATAAATATTGTACCATATAGTTTATTTACACTTATGTACAACAGCCGCTCAAATGCAGCGCATCAAGTCAAGTCATTCATACATTGTCGCTGAATGGAAGTTTAATTCTTTCAAATCAAGCAGCTTTTGTTGAATTTTTTCATATTCCAAACACCAGTTGGTCAAGCAGCTAGTTATTTTATTTATTTCTGAAATTACAGAATGATGTGGCCTATTTGATGTAGCCTTTCATTTTTTAATGGATAAATATAATGATAATGTTTTTTTTTTTACCTTACCTCTCATTTTTGGTACAGATAATTTTTTTTTTTTTTTTTTTTTTTTTTTTTTTTTGATAAAGCAATTGAAAGTTAGAGTAATTACAATTTAAAGAATTATTTACAAACAACTATATCTTGTGCTCTAATTGAAGCAATACACCTCAAATTTATACAAGCACATATAACCATTGTAAAATGGAACTTTATCAGTTTTTTTTTTTTTTTTTTTTTAAATCTGAATTTTACGATAAAGTAAAACATTTAAGCTACATGTAAATTGGGATTTTAATTATTGTAGTCTCAACCAACCCAACAAATGCTTTTAACAGGAAGTTTTGTTGATCCTTTCCTCTCCCCAAAAATTTTTAAAAACTAATTACTATAATAGGGCTCAATGCATTAATATGGCTATAACTTGGACTTCAGTTAATGAAAATCCATAATCCTAATCATCCAAACTTTAATGAGAGGATATATGATTACTACAAGACAGGACTCGTTTTTTCAAAACCCTCCTCTTTCAAAAATTCTTTTCAAAGCAAATTTTTTATAAATGTTGAGGCAGTCCACACATATTTCAGTATAATTGCAATATAAGGGCCAATATTTTAAAACAGTTAAAACTGGGATTTTGATTAACATGACTTGCAAAAATTTTCGTAAGAAAGGTGAAATTTTGTAGGTTTTTTTAATCATTGAAACCAATTAAATTTTAGTTTAGAATAAATATAAAGCAAGTATACATAACCATTGATGAAACAGCAACAAAAAACTGATGATAAATCACAATTCAATTAACACGTTCGCTGCCGCTTATGTAAAGATGTGATGGCAGTCAATACCACACTGTAGAAGTGGGTTTTATCCAAGAAGCCGATTTACTTTTTATAACAAAGAATCAGTGAAAGATTTTCCCGCGCCAACACAAGACTGGCTATTGGACATCACGTGCTGGCACGTGAATGGCCCCTTAACGTTGGTGCCATATCACACGCTTTCGCGTGAGCGGCAGCAAATGTGTAAAAAAAAAAAAAAAAAAACAAAGTCATGAAAATCACGGTCATTTGTGATCTTGTCTTATTGCAGACGCATGTTTACATTGGCTGATGATGGTCTGCTTAAATTTTCAGCCTGAAACGCATCCTGTGTGTGAATTGTTTTATGGTGATTAAACACAGTTTTATTATTTAATATGTAATCATTATAAAGGGGGACTTTGTTATTTATGGAAGCTTCCTAACTTTTAATATAAAATTAAAGTAGGACCCATCAAGTTGAAAATACTTCTATTTAAAAACAAATTTCAGTATGGAATTTAACAAATTTAAATATTATACAAAATATATTCTTAAAAAAAAATCAACTTGGAGAGCTAATATCAAAGCCTTGGTTGGAAATCTGCAGATTGGCATATTGAAAATTAAATCAATATTCATAATGTACAATATGTTTTTTTCTTTTAATGCATGAATTATTCCATTAAAGACAGTTTCTTGGAAAACCTGGTGAGACTTAAAATTATTTTACATTTTTATGAGGAAGGCATGTCGCATGACCCATTCATATCGACACAAAAGTTGTTGAAGAATATCTATAATACTACACAGTTAAAAGTATACATAAAAACTTCTGTAACTACCATTAATAAAGGCAACTCTATAATATTAACCATGATGAAATTCATGTAATTAAAATGAAGAAAGCAAATAATAAATAAGAATTACTACAATTAATATCATTAATAAAATTTTTACCATGATTTATCATTGAAGTTATGCAAATTCATTGTCTTCCATCCTCACTATTCTGAACTAAGCCAAAAATTTCTTTTTTTTCTTCCATTTCCATAACTAACATCTAGTATACAGAAGTAGGAGTAATTGAGAAAGTATTGTCAATGGTATGATGTGAATTAACAAACCATACAGCATAGACAATACACATTCAATAAATATGCTGGGACTTGTTGGTGAGAAGAAAATGTCACTGAAAAGAAGAAAAAAAAATCCACTATTTATAAATTTGAAAGAGCACAGAAAAAGATCTAATAAAATGTAGGGTTTAAATATTAAAAATATACCCTATATTTACTTTAAAAATTATGTTAAAATACCATAAAATTAATCCTGCGATTTTTTTTCTTTTGATTCATCTAATTAAATTACTTTAAAATCTACATTTACATAATGTACACTACAAAATCAAAATAGTATAAAATTTTTTGCGGAAAAAAAATCTGCCTTTGAACTTTTTTAAGACAACATAACTTTATGGACACAAAACTTTATTATACATAATGAGAACTGAGAATCTTGTTACTAAATACAATAAAAGAAAGATTAGCCATTCATTGAATATTTAGGCACTATAAACAATCGTCAATAGTTATTTATTTTTATGATGATTTTGATCTGTGTTCGAGAAATGCAGTTTTTCAACAATATTGATTACTATAAGATAAATTATATTCTATCATAAATAACAAAGGATTTAAAACTTACTTTAATCAGAATACTGCATTCTTTTAGAACTAGGAAAAGATATTTTAATGATACACTTTTAGATAACAGCTTCAAAAAGTTCTATTTTCAGTATACTTTTATTTTATACTACTGTCTGCAATGTATTTAGATTAGAAATTCCAAAATCAGTAAGATATATTTATGGATTACAAAAAGTTATAAATAACAACATTATGAATAAATTTAGTTGTTCAACCTATTTTAACTTATCATTTGATAACCTGATGGTAATAAAATAACAAATCAAAATAGTTTAACACATTTACTCAGTTTTATACCTTTTAGAACAGACATGCTCAAAAGCTTCAAATTGAAATTCGCAACTTTTAGGCTAAACTGCACGATTATCTTTATTCAAAGTATCCATAAAATTACCCAACCTTTTTTGTTTAGGTTAAATTTTCGTAAATTGATGTGTCATCAAGCTTGGATTAAATACGATACTATCGAATTATACTTTAATCAATGAAAAAACTAGCAGTTACTTTTGCTATATTTTTGTTTAAAACCACAAAAATAAGGGTAAACAGTATTGCATGAAAATAACCAAATAAACTAAATACGTTTCAATACAGTACGTAAATTGATAGTGTAAACAAAAGAAACAAAAAACAGATTGCAACGTCGTTTCATTAAAATTTTTAATGAATATGACTTACATTAAAACGAAAAATGTAAATACCGAAAAAACAAATTAACAGTTGTCACTTGTCAATCAAAAAATTAATAACACTGGTATAATACGATTTTTAATTTTTACAGAGCTTGTAAACAAAATACTAACATTAATTAAATTAAATAAATCATACATATTACTCACTTTAGAAAATAATGTTATCAAGAATAAATATTTTAAGCAGATGTTCTTCAACGGTGATATTTCTTTTCCCAACTCCAAAATATAAAAAAACATTGCCGTCTACTAAACAGCAGATTGCAGTATTGTACTTAACAAATTCTTTGAATTTCGAAATTTATGGATACTCAAAATCTTTCAATTCTCGTTATTTACACAAAGGTACCTAGAAACTTCAGCCACATGTTTTAATCGGTCTTTTAAAATCGCATTTTATAAAGTTACAAGTTAATAAAATTCACGCTTTTTGCATTAACTTCTATGGGGAAATCCAACAGCATACGTTCAATATTTGATTCAGACTTCGTCCGCGGGAGGGTGAGCATTTCGTTACAAACGCGAATAGGGCATTCCAACATGACGTCAGGGACATTACCGCCCAAAATCTTCTATCTGCGCAACTTCACGCACATATTATTGGCATCTTTCAAGTGAATGTATGGTTACCGTTTTGGCTGCTTTATCGCATTTGATTTAAATGCCAAATGCTTTATTTAAATTAGCCTTAATCATTTGTTTTTAATAGAAAATTCAGAAATCTTTGCGCTATCCAGACTTGAATGTAAATGAAAGAAATATATTACGTAAGTGTTTTGTAATTGTTTTCTATTTAATAATCTGTCCGATTACTTCTTGTTCAATATTTCGTATAATTTTTTGTCTGTTACGTGAATAGTAATATTTCTAGTGCTAGAATCATGCCTGCTTTTCAAATACTTGTAAACTGTTTGTATATTTTTATATTAAAGCTTATTTATCATTATGATAAGTATAGTAGAATATTTTATAAAAAAGACATTGTATATTTTGAAAAATATTTGTGATATACAGTGAAACCTCCAAATAACTGACACCCATGGGACCGGAACTTTTGTCCCTTAAATAGAGGTGTCCCTTATTCGGAGTTTTTTCTTTTTTTTAAATTAATCTTTCAGATAGACATAAAATATAACATTAAATTAAAGGTGAAGTTTAAATGTACCAGAAGGATATGAATTACGTTAATCAGACACAACAAATAGATATTTAATTCATTGAAATTTTCAATTGATTACTTCATTAAAAGATTTGTAGATTTATTGATTTACATTTTTTACACAAATATTTCATACATGTAAAATGTGCATTAACATTTAAAAGAATCTTACTTAATCAATCAAAAGTGATTCTTTTGCAGATTTCAATTTTTCATTACAAATCTTTCAAGTGTTCATTTACCATGCATATAAATTTCAATCCTTCATTATCAGCAACATTTACTAAAAAAGTATTGAACTTTACATATTTTAAAACATCTGTAAAGTTCTTTATTTCACAATTTCCATTTCTTCTTCAGTTTCATAGTCATCCTTACAATTTTCAGCACTACTTTTGATGGGGATAAAAACACTAATTGTGGGTAAATAAATGCACATCAATTGAGTCATATCAACATGACTGCCTGTCTGTTTGATAAGCTCTCAAAAATCTATTTTTGTTTTCATCACTGGCTACTTCATTATCTGAAATGCGAAAACCAGCTCCTTTCATCGCATTTTCAGGTGTCCCTTATTCAGAGGTAAATACATTACTCGGCCTATATCAAGGGACTGGGACCGGAACTTTTGTCCCTTAAATAGAGGTGTCCGTTATTCGGAGTGTCCCTTATTTGGAGTTTCACTGTACATGCTTGTCGATTTTTTTTTTTTTTTCCTTTCAATCAATACGCAACACTACAATATTTCCTTCTAGTTCCTGCAAGATATATTCACAATCCTTCATGGAAAAAATATATTTAAAAATACTTTATTAAAGTTTTTTTACTTTTAAAACAGTCAATTTTGCAGACCTATTAATATGAAAACATATATCTGCCAAATTTCCCCCCATTTTTTTTCTACTCAAATAAGTATTTTATTTGCTAAAAGTTTTATTTAAATTAAATGAAATTGAATAAGTACCAAATAAATATAACACAGTTTATGAATTTTCTGAACTCATTTAAGTTAAACAAGTAAGAAAAATTATGCCTTAAGCATAGATTATGGAACACTTTCTTACACTTCCTCTTCCTGAAATCATTAACAAAACATCATTATCTATAGAAATAAGGTGTTACTGTTCACAGCCAAATATGTATTCTAATACTTTTGAACAGCCGCATATTTGATTTGCCGATTGATATATATATACTACATAATGAGTAAATTTAGTCTTGCAAGAAAACGCCTAACTAGTTGAAAATTTTCTTTCAACAATTAATATTAATAGATCAAAACATACTTGAATACTTTTGTTCAGCCCTATAGTTTATCTAGTACCCTTATATGAAAGTATTTTGTTAAAATTTAATTCATATAAAAATACTCTTTAAACTACTACCATTGTTAAGTAAATTGCTTTATGCTTATCAGATTGGAAAGCCTAAACATAGATGGGTTGCACTACAGGGGACGGTTAATTCTGGGAAAACTACATTCACTTCGGGTGTAGTTAGTTGATTTATTTAATGGGGTTCCTATGAATATTAATACAAATGAGGACAATAACTAACATTTCAGCTAGGGCAAGCTATCCGCATGCTTTTCTTACATATTATGATGTAACATCTGTTGGTTTCCATAATATTGAGATTGGCAGAGTTATGAGAGAAATGATGGATGGGAATAATAACAACAAATGAACAACACTTTCCTGCCAAATTGTATAAGGTGAACTGTCAATCGGTATCCAGTTTGTTAAATTTTTTTTCTGAATGAACAGTTCTACCAGGCTCACAAAGATGAATTTCAAGAAGTTAAATTTGATTTTTAAAAAAAAGCTATTGTTATCAATATTAATAAGTATGATTTTTTTTTAGTAAATTTTCGAAAAAGTTTCATTTAAGGGAAAAAGTATGTATAAATTAAATATTGAAAAATTTTCTAGAAGTTTGTGAAATGTTGGGTCTAGAATTCGATATTGGGACAAAGCATGAAAGCCTTAAAGATCTCTTTCAGGTAAGTGTTGCAGTAAAATTTAGAAGTAAGTAATACATTTTCTTTAATTTTTCAAAATCTATTTATCTGTTTACTTTTTTTTTTTTTTTTTTTTTTTTTTTTTTTTTAGAATTTAAACCGCTACACAGGAATTGTGTCGGCTGTGCCAACAATGTATTGGGATAAAAGCTACTGCAAAAGAAATTCGTTCAGATTGCACCCTTTTGGCAGAATCGGCACTCCCCTATGAGAATCATCACAGGCATAGACAAATCCCGGCATCAACTGTGACCTTGCATGCTAAAGATTTCTCTTCAAGAAGATCTCCCATTAAAAAAAAGTGAGATGTGACAATGGCAACAGAAGAATATGTTTGTAATTATATGTGAATAAAGGCATAACGCTTGGAGAGTTTCTAGCGCGGGTAGCGCCTGGCACACAGTGTTCGGCCGCTCACACAGGAAACTCCTCCCGGTCAATGCTTTTGTTACCTATAAAAAAAATTATAAAAATCAAGAAAAAGAAAACATAAACAAAAACAAGTAAGTTTACTTCAGTTATATTTATTTGAGATATAAGTTTAATATATAAAAGAAAAATTAGGTAAATTAAAAAAAAACTTTTTTTTCCCTCTAATTTTTTTTTTAAATGTTCGCATATAAAAGCTTTTTAGTTTATCTTAAAAAATTTCGAAGGGCATTGCTGATGGCACGTCTTTATCCTCTAATCTAGAGGACTGATTTTTCCTACACTTAGATTCTTTAGGATGTTCAGTTTTAATTCAACATTGTGCAAATTGTCAGCAATACATAGAATTTTTGTTGGGAATTTGATCCAAGTTGCATTGTTTTGGATGTTAACTTTACATTATATTGCCTCAAAACTGGCATGTTAAAAAAATTATTGTATAAAATATATTATTGAGGAAAGTCCCACCTTAGAGAATTCTGAATGCCTTTACGGCTTGTGTGGATAGGTGCATCATCTTGCTGTTAATCCTTTCTTTTTTTTCATGCTAGAAGTGTTGTAACAAATGAAAGATGGTCAAAAAGAGTTTGTATATATATGTATGAATTAAAATTTTCGGAAATATACACAAGTGACTCAACGTCACTGAACGAAAAGCAGTCTAATGCTGCAATGATTACGTCAATTAACTGTTTTGAGAAGATCTCTTTTTCTTTTTTTCAAATTGTCACAATAGTTTTGAAATTTTATTTTTATTTACATTTTAGATCATGGTCTATATTTTAATTTTTTACAAAAGAGCACAGGTTTTTTGTTATCTCATTGTCGCGTGTCATTTGTATTGACTGTGAAATATTTTGAAATTTTATTTTTATTTATATTATGATAATGGAACTTGTTTGACGGTTCTGAAACATGTCAATGTCATTTTTATTATAACACCTTTCTTAAATAAAATTAAAAAATTTTATTAAAATGTTTATATAAAAGGTGAATGTTTTATAATCTGGTGATTTAAAAAATCAATTGGATTTAATTAAATTTTTATAATATCAGGACCATTCAAGTTTCACTTATTTTCATCAGAGAAAGTAACCTGCAGCAGTTTGTTGTCCCAAGTCATCACTTGTGTGGTTGAAAATATTATTGAGATGATTTAAGAAAAAAAAAAAGATTTTATTAAAACATCAGTTAGGTGGTGGATCAATTGCAACATGGGGCTGCTTTTTGTTCAAAGATGTGGAGCCATTTGTATATGTTTTTAGCAAAATTTAATTGAAAGACACATGTACAAACTCTTTCTGGCCATCTCTCATTTGTTGATACAATTCTGGCAGGGGAAAAAAAAAAAAAAGGATGGCTATAACAATGAGATAATGTGCCTTTCCACAAAACATTAGTTCCACAAGAAAAATATTGAAGTCTTGCAATGGGTGCTCAGAAATCCAGTTTTAAATCCTATCAATAACTTATGGTGAGATCTAGAAGATTGAGTTTATCAAAAAGGAAGGCATTTTTTCTCATCATCAGAACCCAAGTCTATAATTAAGGATGAATAGCACAAACACAATCCCGAACAGTGCAAAAATGAATGATGTCGAGGAATGGTGGAATATTTGCAATCATTAAACTTCAGAGGTGGTTGCATTAATATATGAAAAAATATTAGTTCCGTTGGTTACTATGTTGAATTTATTTGCTGTCCTTATTGTTTTTACACAGGCAAAAATGGTGTTTTTTTTTTTTTTTTTTTACAATTACTTTATTTTCGTAATAAAATACTTAGTTTTGTTGATTTTTTTATTAGCTTTTCAACTTGATACCTTTTATAAGGAAAAAAGATTTATTTGTTTTGAAATTTTTAAGAAAATCAACATTTTTTGCTGTTTTTATATGCAAAGTAGTTATTAATGGGCGTAATCAAGAATTACTGTTTTTATATTTCACATTGATTTTAATATAAATTTATTAATAGTTTAAATAATTAAAAAAACTTTTTTGAATAGAGAAAGAAACCTGTAATATGTTTGGGTCAATTTAGTATAAAAATCAGATGACTTTCATGAAGATATAAATTAATGTTTTTGAAATGGGTTCAATTATATCATCCTCAAAATCATGCTCTTCCAGCTGTATCAAGATTTAAGATAATATGGATATACAATCATTTCCTGGTCCATTTGGATCCAAGAAACTCAAATAAAATGTCAAAAATGGGTGTTACTAATTGAAAATTCAAAGTTGATATAATTTTTTTAATGTAGATGACTTCGAAAGCATAATTTATACACAATAATAATTAATAAACATTATGCTCAGTCTGATTCCTAGAGTTTATGATTATTTTTGGCATAATTAGTTCAGAATAACCCCTTTCATTCCACTTATCACCATTGATGCTCTAGAAATTGGTAACTGAAAACTAAGAATTTTTTTTTTTTTTTTTTTTGCTACGCGCGAAATAGAGTTTCTGCAATGCTGCAAAAAGTTCAACCTTCGTTAAAAATTAAATATTTTTTTAACGTAATAAGATTTGTTTATCAATCAGTTAAATATGAGATAAATTTCTGTTACAATCTGACAGTTATTACTTTTGCGAGTCAGATATTTTGTAGCAAGAGGCATTTTGTTCTAGCCTTAAATCATGACTTTATCTATATACAAAATGCTAAATTTATGTTTCACTATTACAAAATTTGGTACAGCGCAATTTATGCTGTGGTAGTGTATTAACGCCACTGCAGCATAAATTGTACTGATGTGCCAATAAAGCAGGGTTCGCCGAAGTGGGCCCAGCCTGAAAAAACCCGGGCGGGTTTTTTCGGGTGGGCCCACTTGAAAAAACCCATCAAAAAACCCATTTGTGGGTTTTTTCAAATTTTCTCGTGTTTTCACAACTGTATCATTATTTAATCGAAGATATGAGAATAAAAAGATAAATGCCAATTTAAATATGTTTCAAACTAACCGTATTTAAAAGAATTTCTAAGTATTGATAAAATGACCATAAAAAAAATTAGTTTGTAAATAACGAAGATTTTTTTGGCTATATATTTTAAAATGCACCCAAGTGCTTTAAATCTTAATGTATACCTAAAGATGGCAGTTGAAATGTGATCCCCGTCCTGATTGCTTGTATTGTTATAGCTTTTAAGATTAATCGCAACATTTATTTTTCTTCTTCAATGTTCAATGAAAGTTTATACAGTAATTTTCAACACAAAAATCTTGACAGATTTCCAGGGTTCCTAGTATCATGGAAAGTCAGGGAATTTCAAAGTAGTCATGGAAAGTCAGGAAAATCTCAAAATATACAGGAAAAGTCAGGGAATTTACAAATATTTTCTAAAAAAATCATGGAAAACATTTGAGTGAAAAAATGAAAAATGACACAAAATTCATCAAACAGTTGGGGCCAAAAAAAAAAAAAGATTGAAGTATGATTGCAGAAAGAAAATTGCTAATTTTGGCAAAAGATTGTGAAAATAAGTATCAAATTTCGCTGTATGTTTATTTGGTCAGAGAATTTTTCGAGATTTGATCTGGGAAAGTCAGGGAATTTTTTGAGATTTGGTCATGGAAAATCAAGGAATTTGCTAGTCATGTTTTTCTGGGAATCTTGTTATAACAAAAAAAAAAGAAAAAAAAAAGAGTGAAAAAGTTTGAGTATAGTACTTAAATGATAATTTCATTATTAAAATTATTACTAATAATTAATTTTTGGAAAAGCAAATTATAATGTTTATTATTATCATTGATTTATAAACTTTTTGTAATCAATTAGTTATTTTAATTTGTATTTAGTAGTATAAGTACCTTGTTTTCAAACATTCTGAACCACATTTCTTTAACTTAAAAAAACCCTAATAAAATATAATCTAAAATGTATCCAGATATTTTAAATGATTGCTTACAGATGGCATACAAAACTAAACTAGTTAAAGTGTATTGCCATCTACGATCTAACTTTATAGATATGACTGACATTGACTTTAAAATAATCCAATTTAATACTATTGCAATATAAATGTTGCTTCAATTGTGTGACTTCTATTTTTTTCTTCATAAAAATATTTACATAAATGTTGCTGCTTTAAACTATTGAAATAAATGAAAGAAATTGCATAAATTAGTCTGTTTAACTTAAGATTTATATAAAGAAATTCAGTTGCACTTGGTTTAATATATCATTCTTCCAGTAATCTAGTTCTATGAGATGCAAAATAATCTTTTTAAATATATTTATATTTTCTTTTTATATATTTATTTTTATTGTTTATCTATACTTAATGCAAAATTATACCTTTGTTTCACTGATAAATGAAAAAATTAGGTACTGTGCATCATGTAAAAATTAGAAATTTGAAGAGTTCTCTAAAAATTTTTAATAAAACCCGTAAAAACCTGGTTTTTTTCAAAAAAGCCCGAAAAAACCCGGGTTTTAGACTACTGGGCCCAGTGGGTTGGGCTTTTTCAAACCCTGCAATAAAGAGCAATCTCGTTTGCACGCGCATACAGTTATCGTTTGGATTTCTTGTTGCCTTGTTGTTTGCTGATTTTTGATGCCTGTTTTGCACAAAAACAGATCAAGATGCAATTTTATTTTTTTCAGGAGCGATGATACAGGAGTTAAATTCTATATCGGGCCATTTTCCACTGAAATCCGACTAACTGCTTTGTTTTTAAATAATGTGTTTTGAATTTTGAAAGTGTTTTATTTTATGATTTGTCGCAAAAATTTTAGGCATAGATTGGGGATACTTAAAAACCATCAAATCTGTAGCTGCAGTGGTGTTAATACGTAAGTATCCAAAATTTATACAAAAAAGAAATGGTCTAATAAAGATTAACTTTATTACACTAAAATAATTTACAGAACACTCTTCCCATGATTTGCAAAATTCTTTTGATAATTCAGGGGCGATTGTGTTCAGGTTATATACCTCAATTCAGGTATTTTGTAAATTTACTGTACCAAAATTCCAGTTTTTATGATAGTTCAATTCTTAAAGTAAAATATCAATTTCATAAGATTGCTAAACATAATTAAAGTTTATATATTATGTAATTTGGCCTTCCTGTTATAAATATGTTGTCTTTCCCCCTTGTTCCCATACAGAAACATTTTCTCGCTAAAATTTCAGGTATTTTTTCATGAGCCCATGATCCCCCTGATAATTAGAGTTCAAGGGAAATATTTAAATTTCGATAATCAAGAGAAATGTCTCACGGATTTTATTCCTCGAAGTTGCAGGATTTTGTGTCCAGCGTGCTTAATTATTATTATATAAAAAAACCTATTACAATTTCTCAATATAATCATCATTTTTTTTAAATAATAGATCTTTCCATGATTAAATTTAACATTTTTAAATTTAAAATACATACTAGAATTTCCTTATAGTTATTTAACCACGGAAAGTTTGTCATTAAATAGAGTGAATATTACTAATCAAAAATTATGTTGTAGATTTTGTGAATTTAAAAAAAAAATCACTCAAAGCTTGCAGAGTCCAAAAGTGTCAACAGGTTTAGATTCCTCATAAACAAAGATCATGTTTTCAAATCAACAACAAAATGTTTTTTACCATCTGATATTTTTGTCTTTTTTTTCTCAAATTATTTTCATAAAGCATGGTTTTAATTATAGGTGCATTCAGGTCTGACTTTAAAGGGGGAGGAAGAAACAAGGTATTAAGACCTAAAGTGTTGATAATTTGCAAATTATTCGGTGAAAATCTAACCCAGGGCGCCATGGCTATTAAAATTTTTCTTGAGTGCATGTTTTCTCTCTCAATCATATGCAGAGATGATTACTTTGGTTTCCTATTCTAAAATTGTTTCGATCTATCTTTAATTTTTTTGTTGTGAAAAAAAAAAAAAAAAAACTTCTTGTGCTGCTTGTCTGTTGAGTGAGAATTATTCCCTTAATGAATTCTCAAAAATTAGTGCACTAGTCAGAATACATGTGTTCAATAAGAGAAAGAATATTTGAGCAGCTTAAGAATTTAGGCGTGCAAAGTTTTCTTGAGACAATAGTGCACCGGCCAGCGGGCCAGTCTGAGCCTGCCCGTGACCTCCCTTTAGGATCTGCCGTTACACTTACATATACAGTAGACTCCCTCAAATCCGCACATATTTTACGGATGTAAACAATGAAACATTCAGTTCAGATGTAGGTGCAAAATTTGACTTTTTTTTTTAGTTTTATACAATTCCATATATTTTTTACTTTGTAATTTTTGTTAAGGTTATTGAATTCATGTTTTTTCATGAAGAAAGAATAATTTATTTCTGAAAAAATCAAGATATTGCTGATATCAATGGTAATCACAATCTTACCAAATATATTTATGTATTAATCAAGCTTTTTTAGTTATTAAGTCTGGCTAAACCTGAAATAAAGCTTCATTATTTTATGATCTTGATGTGAATTAGCAATGTATCTTTATGAAGCAAGTTTCATTGAATAATTTAGGAAAAACACATTTCATCTCTATAATGAATATTTAATTGTACATTATTACTAATTTGACCTTTGCTTTTAGTATTTTTATCATTTTAAAAACTATCTAATTTTTTATTATTTTAGTTTATAACTTATTTTAATATTTTACATATTGTAAGCATCCATTATACTTTTGATTTCATTATTAATTACATTCAAATTTCCTTTTAAAAAATGTAAACAAAGCAATGACCAGAAATCTGCAAAATTCTAAAATCCGCAAAAACTCTCTGGTCCCAAGCTGTGCGGATTTAAAAGAGTCTACTGTATCCTTTTTTTGTACATTCACAATCATTTTACTTTTCTCATTTAACAATTACCATGAACATTTTTCTATTAACTATCTTTTCTTCTTTTTTTTTATAGTATTTAGAAAAGTTTTAGTTTATTTTCTAATACAAAATTTTATGCCAAATAAATAAATACATTTTTTATTTATAGCTAATAAAGTTTTTGTTTTTGCAGTTATGGTAATGATAATAATAATAATCTTGGTGATGATAATAATATTTAATAATTAAATTCAGACCCAAACAGAGAGTAGTAGAGTGGTTAAACATTACCAGGGCCTGACTCATCTAGCAGTCTTGGCTTCAGTTATAAAAACAAGCACAAATATTTGAAAATTCATTTTTATCAAGAAAGTTTTGGTATTGTGCCTCTGTTTTTATGACATGACTAATTTCAGACATGCAAACAGGAATTAATCAAATAGAAGGTTGAATAAAGTCACAAGAAGGTTTAGCATTTTTTTTTTTTTCTGTCATATCTTAAGGGGCTACTTCAGTCAAATGAAAAGACCCATTCACTAATGCTAATCCTATGGAAGAAATTTATACAGATATCTCGGTTGCATTTCAATATTTTTAAATGATTTTTTTGCTTTGGATATCTGAGATCGATCTGTATGCATGACGTTAGTTACTTTTTTCATTTTGTTCACAGTTATTTTTTACACGGACGCTTTCATTTTTGGAACCGGTTTGGAAAGCAAAAGCAACCCCATAAAAAATATCTGCAACCAAAATCGAAAAACTAAAAAACGACCTCCATTCAGATCAATCTGAGTTATCCAATGCAAAAAGAATCATCTAAAAATATTGAAATGCAACCGAGATATTTTTATAAATTTCTCCCATAGCATTAGAATTAGCGAGCGGGTCTTTTCATTTGAGTGAAGTAGCCTCTTAAACATTTTCATTTAGAGTTAATCAATGATTTCAATTAAAATTGAATTATATTTTCAATATTTTAAATTTTATTTAAAATCTTTTTAAATAGAGGTTAAAATCTTTTTAATTAGAAATAAAAGAAGGTTACAAATGCATCTTACATTATAAATGTATACATAATTGTATACAAATAATACTTTATAGTTTTTTTTAAATGGTAATGTCCAGCAAATTTATTATCTGTAATAAAGCCTGTTCATAACAGAATCCTGCTATAAACAAAAAGACAACAAACATATGTATCATATGTATATATAGTAGACTTCCTCATATCCACAACTCTCTAAAATCCGCACATATTTTATGTATGTAAACAATGAAACTTTCAATTTGGATATTGGGAATTTGATTTTTTTTTTAGTTATGTATCAATTCCATAGGTTTTTTATTTTGTAATTTTTATTAATATGACTGAGTTCATGTTTTTTCATGAAGGAAGAATAAATTTATTACAGAAAAAGTTCAAAATAGTGCTGATATTATTGGTAATCACAATCTTCTTACCAAATATATTTATGCATTAATGAAGATTTTTTTTGTTATTACCGTATTTTCGGGCTTATGAGCCGCGGCGCATACGAGTTTAAAAGTATAAAATATTGTAGGTGCGGCTCTTACGCCGGGGCGGCGGGTACGATGATTTTTTTTTTTTTTTTTTTTTTTTTTTTGTCAAATGATTTTGACACTTTTTTTTCGTTTAATCAACAATTATATGCTCTCAAATTGGTATCAAAACATTTGAAAACGTCTCTCAACCGCAGGTGTCCGTGATGCGTTAGTTGTTTATTTTTAAACAATCAACATTATTCAAAAATAATGTTGGTCTCACCGGTTCTCATGTTAAAAATTATTATATTTTCCCCTCATCTATTAATGATTTTACCTGTAGGATATTGGAATGTACAGCTGTCACATTTTTTTCTTCTAATGATCCTCCTTCCAGTTAGAAAATAAAACTGCCCAAAGAGAGCTCAAATCCCGGTATAGAACTCTTTTGAAATAGACTTCCTATACATAGTAAAAACTTTAGAGAGCAAGATTTTTCTTTATTTTTTTCAATAACTCACTCTTTTTCTATCCGGCAAAAATAATCCAAACTTTGAAACCGGTCGAATCAGCAAGTTTTTTTTCCCCCAAATGAGTTAATTCAGGTGATAAACAACAAAAACGGGCCTGGCGAATAATAAAAAAATAATAAAAGGCCGACTTCCGTGATAAACATTTAAAAGAAGCCAATAGAATATAAACAATTTTCAATGCATATGACTTTGCAAGAATAAGTTTAAATGTGCTACACGAGTCGATGTTAACTTGGCAACTTTAAGGGCTATTTCACCCACGTGCAAACATCGGCTAACTAATGTTAATCTCAAAGAAAAAAAAAGTGTCATTCTCATTCCATTATTTTTAAATGATATTTTTTGCTTTGGATAACGGAAGTCAATCTCCACAAAGAGTCTTTACTTTTTCGATTTTGTTTACAGGTTTTTTTATTAGTATACTTTCACTTTCGAAACTGGTTCTAAAAGTCAAAGTATACCACTAAAAACATCTGTAAACGAAATCGAAAAGGTGTCTTCTTAGGGATCAACATCTCAGATATAAAATACAAAGAAATCATTTAAGCATATTGAAATGCAAACGCATTTGAAAAAAAAAAAAAAAAAAAAAAAAAAAAATCCATAGGATTAAAATTAGCGAGTAGATGTTTTTACTTGAGTGAAGCAGTCCGATCTATAGGGGGGGGGGGGGGGATCAGCTCGGTCCGGCCCATATAAAATAATAATAATAATTAATAAATAAAAATAACAATCCGGCACCCGGAAAATTTAAAATATCCGCATCATCCAAGTGAATTTTTTCAATAGATTAATTTTTACTATGATATGGTTAAAAATTGTTTCGTACGAAAAGTTCTGAACAAAACTACTTATTTTATCCTTTTTTTTCCTTTTACTATGTTTATTTTTAAAGAAGTGCCTAATAAAAGCACTCAAGTAAGTATTTATAACTATAAAGCAAACGTGCAATTTTGTTATCTCTTGTTTCTGCTAATAAAAAAAAAAAGAGAGAGAGACACTGGTTATTTAAAGTCACCTTTTCTCCTCATCCTCTTCATGACTCAATGTGCGGACATGTTGCCCTTTGACCTTGATGCGTAAGTCGGCAAATATCGCATTGCTTCTGTTTTGTTTCTTTGAATACAGTAGAAAAAAAAAGAACGAAAATAGTTTTTTTTTACGCTAAGTGGATTTGTGGATTTTTTTTTTCTTTTCTTAATTTATATCTACATAATATAATCATCGAAATAACTTAAGATGAATATAAAGTCTAAATTTGAGCAAGAAATATTTAAACTTACAAAATTTTTGTAAATGAACAAGGATAGATGCGTATGTACCAAATAAAAAATAAACTAATCTACCACAAAAGGAATCATTAAATCAATTATCAATAGTTAAAATATTAAATAAAGATATGCAGGTATATATTTATATAAAGGAATTTGTAGTGCTGTAAGCTATTTAAGAATCGATTTTTTGCCGCAGGCATGATAAACAATTGTGGATTGTATTCGCTGTGGATAATGATTTGTAGTATTATACAATGGTTATATATATATTTATTAATCAATTGTGGTTTAACATGTGTAATTTAATTTTAGCATATGTGCTGTGTTTCAATGTAATTCGTATTTTATTATTTACTTCACCAATTTACTTGATCGTCATTTCTTTACACTGAGGAAAAAGTTGCTTTTTTTTTGGGGGGGGGGGGGGGGCATGATATTGTTTTAAAATTATTTTTTAACAGATCTCGAAAATACGGTATCGCCGTGATCCCGCTGATTCTAAAGTGTTGAGGTTCAACTGTATCATATTTTCGTTAAGAGGCTACTTCAGTCAAGCGACCCGCTCGTTAATGCTAATCCTATGGGAAACATTTATAAAGATATTTCGTTTGAATTTAAATATTTTTAAATGATTTTTGCATTGATTAACTCTGATAGATTTGTAGAAAGAACATTTTTCGCTTTTTGCTTACAGGTATTTTTCAATGAGGGCACTTTCATTTTGGGAGTCGGTTTCGAAAGTGAAAACAATCTTCAAAATAGAAAAAGTATAAAACGATCTGCATATAGATGGACTTGAACTATCCAATGCCCAAAAATCATTTAAAAATATTGAAATGCAAACACGATATCTTTATAAATTTCATCCATAGGATTAGCATTAAGGAGGTCTTTGTGTGTGACTGAAATAATATCTTAACTTAAAAAAAAAAAAAAAAAAAAAATCCTACACTAAAATTAATTTGAAAAAGTCTTTGATCGAAAATCTGACGGATTTTTGCTGGAAAGAACTAGAACTTTGTGGTGTTAATAGTGTTATTTATGACGGCCGATTATCTGCAGGAGGGATATAGGCCCTAGGATAAGTGCCCTCCGTGGGGGGTCTTTCTAAGGGAACCTAAACCGCATTTACACAAGGATGACCAAGATTCGAAGAAAAGTTTAGAACTTTGTGGAAAGAACTAGAAGTCTGTGGAAAGAGCACTTGATCGGTTCTGTAACAAGAACCGTCTAAAACAAACTAAAATTTAGCAGCTTATAACAGTGCAACTACGGTGACCTAAGAGAGTAAGTATTGGTGACAGTGTGACAGTGTAGTGTAAGACATTAAAGAAACTGTTTTTCAGTAAAGATAAGGCTAACGTTTATTAACGAAAAATAAGTGCAAGTTTAAACAAAACATGTATAAGTCCAGGTGAAAAATATAACAGGCATAACGTGAACAGAAACAAGTTCAGTTAAAATTATTCTATGTCATGAAATAATATTCAAGTTTAAATAAAATATGTATAAACTTAGATGAAAATATAACTGGTAAAATGTAAACAGAGAATAAGTTCAAATCTGTATTTAAATTAAAACATTCTATGTAATGAAATAATATTACTTATTGAATGGCATGGCATGGCATATAACAATACTAGGATAGCAATGAAAACAAACAAAACAGACTCACTTATGGACGGCTTCTATCAACGTATTGGAAAACAAATTCCCATGGTATGGCACATCAACTATTTCGATGAAAAGTTTTTAGAAAACGTAGAGTTTTTAACTGAAGCTAATAATATCCACACATGAACATGAAGACTTGATTAAAACACAAATGGGTTACGACTGCTGGTAAAAATGAGACACGGCAAGCAACTAGATGTTAAAACTTTAAAACTGGATGAGTTAAAAACACATTTCTGAAACTATATCATATTGACGGTAACATCAACTATCTTGAAACATAACATCACTTCAAAATCCCCCGCACAATCTATCTCTCCCGGTTTAAATAGCAGCGGCAATCCGAAACTGGATACGCCCCTCCGAGTTGAGCAAACGCGTTCCTGACTTGCGATGGGAGAAATGCAAGACAGCCACTTGCGAGTTGCGATTCGCGATGCTTGCGAGTTGCGATTCGCGATGCTTGCGAATTGCGACCGGACGGAACGATAAGACCAGGATGAACGTACCCATCAGCGACGATCGGAAAAGATAAGCGATTGATTTGAACAAGTAAACAAAAGATCGGAAGATTGGAAAAATGCCGAATGCCGGTAAAGAAGAAAAAATGGAAGTTGGAACAAAAACATAAGATAGTAAGCCATGCCATTTTACATTTCAGAGTGTTAAGGAAGAAAAATGGCTGACAATCGCCCCCCCCCTTAACACTCGTACTTAAAAATAAAATGGATAATCGACAGATATTGTAAATTATATATATATATAGAACAATGTAAACATTAGAACATAAACTATCACACTTCGATAGTTACCAGTAAAACAGAAACTTAACATTAATAAGTATAAATGCAACAAATTCAATAACTTCAACAGTGTTAATCTAAAACATCAATTTTCAACAATGTTAATAACAATATTTAATAACAATAACAATTTTAACAATTATATATAACAACTCGATTAACAATTTTTTTTTTTCATTTCATGAGAGTTCAGTTACAATTGTAACTCTAACGAAAAGTTTTTTTTTCACGTCGGAAAAGTTCAATAGCAAAAGTCTATAAAGATAACATTTTCCTGAAAAAAACCGTGAAAGATAATTACAATTACGTAGTCACATGCAAGTGACTACGAGTTACCTTTACATAAGAATTTAATATGATGATTTTTCCTTTGGTCTTGACTTGTAACAATATTCGAATGAATTTTAAACAATTATACATTTGCATATTTATTCTGAAAGAGAATGATTATCACATAAACGCAAATTCAGGATAATATAAAGAATAAATATACATGAATTACAATATGAAAATACTTTGATAATATATGAAAGATACATGTTATGCAAATGAGAAAATTTCAATAATGAGAACAACAACGATCATGATCATGATAACGATTATGAATTATGATTATGTTAATGACATAGTTAAATGACTGTGAGCGCTCACGTGAAAGACAACACAATAAAAAAATATGCTTAAGCTTTTGAAACGATATACATTTGCAAATGATTTGGCCAATTTAAATATGGAAAAAAACTTGTTATATATACTCTTAAAACGAGAAGAAAATTTTCATATTTACATATGCAATAAAAAAAAATACAACTCGATTTTCAACACCACGGACGGGACCTATGTGACATTTCCATTATACAAAAACAGGGACTTACAGACTTAAAAAGAACGATGCCCGCGACAGGCCTTCCTGTGATCAGAACACTCAAGAACGCCGCTACCCCCTGCAGACCACTCTGGCTATTTACAAGGGCACCTCACGAGACGTTTTTCGAGGCTGCTCGGATCCCGGAGGATGAACGATCCTGAGGTCTGACCACATTCCAGCGGGAGTTAAATTGTCCGCGATGTTGGAAATGAGGGTATATCAAAACCTATGAAAAGATATTATGAAACGTATGTACATGAAATAAATATGAAATAACAAGAGTATAATTACATATTCAAACATTTTTCTTCAAAAGAAAAGTACTGAAATATACCAAAAATTTCAGTTTAAAAAAAATGCTAAACTTCAAGGTTTAACATGAAAAGTTAAACAAGCATCTTAATGCTTGACACAAGTTCAAAGGAGGAGGAGTTTTTTTTTTTTTTTTTTGATAGCATTTAAATATCATGTATATATATAAATTACTTATAACTAAAAATTACATCAATAAATTTTTTAAGATCAAACTTTGTTAAAGGTTTAGTGAAAATGTCTGAGAGATTAGATTTACTGGCTACGTGTTTAACATTAAAAATCTCTTGGTTTAAAAGGTCTCTAACAAAAAATAATTTTACGTCAATGTGTTTCGTTCTGTAATTTTCAATGGGAGACTTAAGAAAATCAATGGAGGCCATGTTGTCTACTAAAAGTGTTGGTTTAACTTGTGGACCTGTAAAAATGTGTTTGTCATAACATTCAGTTATGATCCTACTAAACCATAGAAGCTCTTTAGTTGCTTCTGTTAAAGCCACAAATTCTGATTCCATAGTAGACAAACAGACAGATTTTTGTTTAAAGGCTCTCCACATGATAGGAGCTTTGTCTAACATTAGTAGTTGTCCCCCCATTGATGTCCTGTCATCCCTATTAGCGGCGAAATCCGCGTCGGTGTAAGTTATTAGGTTTATGTGGTTGCAAGGTAACCTCAGTTTATAGTGTTTTGTGCTTTGGACATACCCTAAAAGCTTCAGGAGACCATTCCAGTGAACAATCCCAGGATTGCTCTGGAATTGGCTGAAGATATTTACAGCGTACGAAATATCAGGACGTGTCCTGCTTGTTAAAAATGAAAGGCAGCCCAAAACACTTCTGTATGGATATTGTAACATTTCCTGGGTTTCTACTTCGGTTTGAGGACATTGTGACTTGGAGTAAACAGTACCTTTAGTTATAGGGAGTGATGTAATGGGAAAGTTGAATTCTTTAAATCTTGTACAAATATCATCAATATATTGCCTTTGATGAATTGAAACAGTGCCATTCTCATCCTCCTCAAACTCAACACCAAGTAGTTTGCGTGTTCTCCCCAGGATTTTTATGTCAAAATGTTTTGTTAAAAGGGTTAAAACTTCATTAATATGTTTCTGATGGTTACTTAATATTACAAAGTCATCCACATATAGTAATAAAACAACATAATTGGAAAACGAATAGACGCAATTACACCACTCTAACTTTTTAAAACCAAGAGAAATTAAAATCTTATGTAATTCATAAAACCATACTCGTCCACTCTGGTGGAGGCCATAAAGGGCCCTCTGGAGTTTGCAGACTAAATGCTCTTTACCTTTTACCTCGAACCCTGATGGTTGTTTCATGTAGATGTTATCAGAAAGAGGGGCATACAGATAGGCACCTTTTACATCACACTGAGTGTGGATCCATCCGAGACTTGAGACAAGGGCTGCAAAGAAAAAGCGAATTAGACTGAAATTGACTACGGGCGAAAACGTCTCATCGTACGTTTCACCCCTGACTTGTTTGTAGCCTTGTGCTACAAGTCTCGCTTTATACCTTGCAACCCGTCCCTTGTCGTCTCGTTTGATGGTGAATACCCATCTGCAGCCTAGTGGTTCGGTGTTGGGTGGTAGAGGTGTTAATACCCATACTTGTCTTTTATTTATAACATCCATCTCTTCCTTCATTGCCTGTCTCCAGAGTTCCCACTGAGGTGATTTTAACGCCTGTTTATATGTGGTAGGTATGGAGTCTTCTAGTCAGGAACTGGTTTTATGAGTTTCAGAGAAAGAGGTGTGTGGAGGTGTGTAACTGGGACTTGAGCTAGCACTAGGAGTGGACTTTACAATGCCTTGGGACTTATTGCTTCCTTTAAAACTGAACAGTGACGGATCAAATTTTATACCATTAGAATGACAGTAGTCTCTTACTTCCTTCAGTGATCTTAGACGTTGTGTCTCACCCAACTCATAATAGTAGACGTCGGTTCTCGATTTGTCAGGCCTGGTTACAGGCTTACGGAACCAGATAGCTTCCCTGAGAGTTCTAGAAAAATCCTCGCCATCCTCGTCACTGTCACCCTCAGGTGGGTGTGAGGAGGCAGAGTCGGAAGATTTAGAGGTACTTGGTCTAATACTTTGAGTGGGTGGTGTTTCTGAAGTAAATCTGTCAGGTTGAAGATCAGTCAAAGGGTCTATTTCAGGTGGTTCGGAACTTAGGATGTAAGAGGGTCCCAGATCGCTTCCGTTGCGCTGCTCCGAAGTTGTAAATGGGTTTGTGCCTATTGAATAGCTTGGACCTTGTTCACTGTGTTTGTGGATACTTCTAGATACAGATTCGTCACCAAACCTAACATTTATTGTCTCTATTATTTTATTGGTTTCGGGAATCCATACCCTGTAGCCTTTTGTAGACATTGCGTAACCCACTAAAACACCCTTTTTAGCCTTTGGATCGAATTTGGAATTTCTTAGTTGTTTAGGTACCCCCACATATGCCACCGTACCAAAAGGTCGTAAATGTCTTATGGACGGTTTATTACCACAATAATATTCGAAAGGAGTTTTTTTCTGAGTTTTGTGACATATTCGGTTAAGAGTGTATGCGATGTATAAGACAGCTTCTGGCCAGAATTTGAGACTGAGTTTACTTTCATTGAGTATTGAGCGAGCCCCATCCATTATTGTTTGATTTAAACGTTCTGAAACTCCATTTTGCTCCGGAGAATATACATTGGTAAATTCGTGTTTTATGCCATTGTCCTCAAAAAATTTAGTGAATGCTTCATTATCGAATTCCCGCCCATTGTCGCTACGGACTTCTTTTACTTTGGTGCCCAAAAACCTTTCTGCTCTTTTTACGTGGTTAGAAAATACCTTAAATACCTGTGTTTTACTGCATAAGGGGTATACTGACACTTTGCGAGAGAAGTCGTCTGTTATAGTTAGGAAATACTTCTCCCCGTTTCGCCCTGTTATTTGTGTCGGACCCCACAGATCAGTGTGTAGCAGTTCTAAAGGTCGTTTAGATCTTATTTGGTTTATTGGGCGGAATGATGTTCGTCTGTGTTTATTAATTTTACATGTTTCACATTCAAAGTCTTTACATTTAATGGGTGGTAAGCCCCTAACGCCATTACATTTTAGAGTATGTTCAATTAATGTGGAACTGATGTGCCCAAGGCGTCTATGCCAGAGTTTAAAATCATCTTTTTGAACGGTTGAGGCTTGGAAACGTACCTTTTTAGGATTTTGATTACGGTTAATTTTCGGGTCTTTATTTCTATTATTATGGTTAGGATCTGGATGGAGGCAGTAAATGCCATCTTTAAGAAAAGCACGAAAAAGTGTGCCAGAATCCCGATATGCCTTGACCCTTCCCTCACCTCCTTTGAACTTGGCACCCATTTTATCAAGTCTGGGACCTGAAATTAAATTATGTCTTAGACTAGGACAATACATGACGTCGCCGAAGCGAACCATTTCCCCATTTATTTTTAAATCCACTAAACCGGTGCCCTCGATAGGGAAAGTAGCACCGTCAACTGCAACAGCCAATTCCTCATTTTTTAAAGGTTTGAACTTAACATATAAACTTTTATCTTTACAGAAATGGTGGGAGGCACCTGTGTCAAAGACCCAGGCGTCTCCACCACATTTTATGTTACTCAGATTAGATTGTATGAGGTAATTTACCTGGCCTGTTGTCTTACGTTGACGTCGGTTGCGAGGCACATCTTTTCTGGATCTATGACCATCAGATTGAGCACGGACAGGACTGGATACGGAAGAGTCTTTCGATGAATTTCTGGAAAAGGAGGAACCTCTGGACAAAGAAGAATTTCTGGAACTGGAAGAGTCTCTGTACACCACGGAACCGGAATTGGAGGAGTCTCTAGGCATCATGGAACTTCTGGAACTAGAGCTAAGACAGGATTCCTGGCGGGTGACATCAGGCACTCTACACTGGCTCTGTAAATGTCCTCTGCGTCCACATTTGTGACACCGACCTCTGAACTTAGGCTTAAAGGAACACTTCTTTGAGGAACGGGCTCTGGAGAAATGAGACTGCACGGCATCCACTCTGTCGTCCTCTCGTAGTTTGATACGGGACTCCTCTGCGACTAATTCTGTAAGAACACTTTTGAACGTAAACTGTTCGTCTGGCCATCGCAGAATCCCTTGCACCATGTTGTCGAACTTCTTCGGGAGCCATCTAAGCAATTGAAATGTGAGGTAAGTTTCTTTGATTGGCTCATTTATTGCAGCCAGTTGGTCAGCAAGCCTTTGGAGGCGAGCTGCAAACATATCGACGGGCTCTTCAGGTTGTATCTTACAGGAAAGAATTTCGCCAAATAATTGCATATGGCGTGCCCGGTTATCAGGCTGAAAATGCAATTTAAGTTTAGTCCAGGCTTCATGAGGGTCGTCGATATTTTCGATGATTCTCCGGAATTCATTTTCGACATTTAAATATACAACTGATAGTGCAGATCTGACTCTGGATTTATATTCCTTTGTCGCTACAGAGTCACTTTCATCAGGAGCCTTTTCAGTGCCATTTACTATGCTCCACGCATTCTTATCTAATAGTAGATACTTAACGTCAGCTGCCCAAGTTCCATAATTGTGAGAATTCAGTTTTGTTATGCATACCTGTATGTTAGCCATGGCCATGCATTAAACAGAAGATATTACATAAAAAAAAAGGAGGAAAAAAAAAATTTTTTTTTTTTTTTTTTTTAGTAAATAACGTACTTAGTAATCAGATAGTACATCAACAAAAATTTCTATTATAAGTGATCCTAAAAAAAACCTTTTTGTATTTCATGTCAATAGGAAAGAAAAAAAACATATAGCCTTCAAAAAAAAATTCTATATTGCGGCCCCCCCCTCTAAAGTGACTCGGAGGTCCAATGGCCGCATACTACAAACAACAGTCAAAAAAAATTTTGAAATGTCACCAATTAGGTTATGGCCGCCGTAAAGGGTTTAAAAGCGTATTCGCTTCCGGCCCATAACCCCGTGATCGGTTCTGTAACAAGAACCGTCTAAAACAAACTAAAATTTAGCAGCTTATAACAGTGCAACTACGGTGACCTAAGAGAGTAAGTATTGGTGACAGTGTGACAGTGTAGTGTAAGACATTAAAGAAACTGTTTTTCAGTAAAGATAAGGCTAACGTTTATTAACGAAAAATAAGTGCAAGTTTAAACAAAACATGTATAAGTCCAGGTGAAAAATATAACAGGCATAACGTGAACAGAAACAAGTTCAGTTAAAATTATTCTATGTCATGAAATAATATTCAAGTTTAAATAAAATATGTATAAACTTAGATGAAAATATAACTGGTAAAATGTAAACAGAGAATAAGTTCAAATCTGTATTTAAATTAAAACATTCTATGTAATGAAATAATATTACTTATTGAATGGCATGGCATGGCATATAACAATACTAGGATAGCAATGAAAACAAACAAAACAGACTCACTTATGGACGGCTTCTATCAACGTATTGGAAAACAAATTCCCATGGTATGGCACATCAACTATTTCGATGAAAAGTTTTTAGAAAACGTAGAGTTTTTAACTGAAGCTAATAATATCCACACATGAACATGAAGACTTGATTAAAACACAAATGGGTTACGACTGCTGGTAAAAATGAGACACGGCAAGCAACTAGATGTTAACTTTAAAACTTTAAAACTGGATGAGTTAAAAACACATTTCTGAAACTATATCATATTGACGGTAACATCAACTATCTTGAAACATAACATCACTTCAAAATCCCCCGCACAATCTATCTCTCCCGGTTTAAATAGCAGCGGCAATCCGAAACTGGATACGCCCCTCCGAGTTGAGCAAACGCGTTCCTGACTTGCGATGGGAGAAATGCAAGACAGCCACTTGCGAGTTGCGATTCGCGATGCTTGCGAATTGCGACCGGACGGAACGATAAGACCAGGATGAACGTACCCATCAGCGACGATCGGAAAAGATAAGCGATTGATTTGAACAAGTAAACAAAAGATCGGAAGATTGGAAAAATGCCGAATGCCGGTAAAGAAGAAAAAATGGAAGTTGGAACAAAAACATAAGATAGTAAGCCATGCCATTTTACATTTCAGAGTGTTAAGGAAGAAAAATGGCTGACAGCACTTAGAATTGAACGCTACTAGGAAAAGATGCTAGGGAGGAAGCTAGCATCCTGCTGCGCTCCTCTCATTGGCGCAAGTAATTGCGCCTATTTCCGATTGGATTTTAATTGCGTACTACAAACACGTTTTTTTTTTCTTTTTAGCTGAGAATTATTTTACGGTACTGTAATGAAAATGTCTTGGGTAATTACGGTATCTTGCAGATTTAATATCGACTATTACAAGTTATCATTAATGCCGTGAAAAGTAGATCGATAAAAAGATAAATATGCAGCCAGGTTCTTTAAAGTAAAGTTTTATTTTCACCCTTTCGAGAGAGTAGGACGCTCAACGTAATTATTGGTAGTTACAGCAGGGCCAGGCCAAGAGAAGAAGTGAAAGTGTCCGTTCTTTTAGTCAGAACCAAGATAACATCAGTTGTCAGATATCGCCAAAGGTTACAATGTTTGGCATGTATATGATATTTGGCCAAAATATACGTGCAATATTTTTCTTCTGAGAGAGAGATTTTTGTACTTAGCATATTAACAAGATAATCGCTAATTGGCGAAAAAAAGAGTTTAAACCTTGATATTGGAATTTGAAAAAGCAAAGGAATTTTGTGGGATAGGCTTTGGGGCTCATGAAGCGGTCTAACATTTGCGAATGTATACCATATAAGGAGCGGTATCATGAGAAGGAGATATATTGGAATATGTACGACGCGCAAAACATCTTATGCAGCATTTTTATTGTAGAGCAGCTGGAATAAGAAAACCACATTCGGTTTTCTATGACCATATAAGGTATGGACAAAGTGAAATACATGTGCTGGGATTTCGGTGACCGTTACATTAAGGGATTGGTTTAAGTATTACTAAAATGAGAAAAGGGGCGATATATTTATAACTTCAACTGTAATGTAGATCCTGTTGTGATCATGATTTTTTTAGTTATTTTAAAAGAAAGGATTTTTTTTTCTTTTTTTCTTTTTTTTTTTTTTTTTTTAACTGGAGAACCAGATAAGTTTATCAATTTGTTACCTAACATCGTCATATTCAATGATATATGATATATTGATATCATAGGTACTGTTCTGCTCTTTTTGTCTGACGCTCTTATTTAAGCAATTTATTTTTTTTTTTCAAGTGAAAATGGCTCCCAAAAAGTTAAAAAGTTACACCGCCGCTTTCAAGCTTGCTGTGGTTGATAAGGCAGAGCTAATAGGTAATCGTGCTGCAGGACGAGAATATGGAGTTGATGAGCGTTGCGTAAGGAGATGGAGAGCTGAAAAATCTATTTTGAAGGAAATGCCAAAATCTAAGAGGGCACGAAGAAGTGGCGTTGTTGTTTGGCCAAATCTGGAGAGAAATTTAGCCAAGTGGGTAAAGGAGCAAAGGGAAAAAGGAATGCCCGTTTCAACTGTTCAGATACGGTTTCAAGCGAGGATTATGGCATCGAACATGGGATTTACAAATTTTAAAGGTAGTCCCAACTGGTGCTTTAGGTTCATGTCGAGAAATAATTTGTCTGTAAGAACCAGGACAACTGTGGGACAAGAACTGCCTGCAGATTGGGAAAAGACAAAAGCATCTTTTTTAAAGTATGTCGCTGAAAAAATCAAGGAAAACAACTTTTCAACAGCACAGATTATTAATATGGATGAAGTTCCATTAACTTTTGATTGCCCCCCCAGTAGAACTGTTAACACCATTGGGGAAAAAACAATCGGCATCGTAACAACTGGTAATGAGCGAACCTCATTTACCTGTGTTTTAGCTTGCGCTGCGAATGGAGACAAATTAAAACCACTAATTATTTTCAAGCGCAAAACTATGCCTAAGGCAAATTTTCCTTCCGACGTCGTAATACGGTGTAACGAAAAGGGATGGATGTCGGAGGAAATCATGTATGAGTGGCTGGCGGAAGTGTGGAGGAAAAGAAAAAATTCTTTTTTTCAGCCTAGTGGGCTTCTTATTATGGACTCAATGAGTGCCCACAAAGGTGATTCCGTAAAAACTGCTTTGAAAAAAGTCTCAGCCGAGCCAGCAATAATCCCTGGCGGATTAACTAAAGTTTTACAGCCTCTTGACTTGGCTGTGAATAAATCTTTCAAGTCCAAAGTAAGAAAACTGTGGGAAAAATGGATGATGGAAGGGCTACATTCATTTACAAATTCTGGAAAAATGCGCAAAGCCACTTACGAAGAAGTAGCGTCGTGGGTTTCATCGGCATGGAAAGACATTAGTGCTAAAACTATTATGTCGGGCTTCAAAGCAGCCAATATCATAGAAAATACAGTTAGTGATGATTCATCTGAATCTGATGATAGTGAAGATGAAAATTGTGACGTATTAACTGATAAACAATTTTTAGAACTATTTAATTCCGACAGTGAAAATTCCGATTTTGATGGATTTGAAGATTTTTAAACATGTTGATAAAATCTTGTATATATTTTTTTCTATATTTTCACTTCATTCCAATAATAATTTTTCATATTTTAAAGATATTTTGAAGTAGTGTTCTCTTATTATATGTAATCCAATATTTTTTTAGAAAATTTTATAAATATTACAAAAAATTGAAATCTTAATATTAAAATTACATACCTGCTATTTATAACGGATCAGTGATAGGAAACGTTATTAAATTGAAAAACAAATACATAATAATAATAAATCAACAGTCAAGGGAAAAATGATTCTGCAATATTTACAGGTAAGATTATAATATTATAAATAAGTTTCTGATATTTATTATATTTTTCTCTGTTTGTTATTGATCCAGTGACAAAATGTTGCTTTTTTTGCAGTAATCTGAGGAGTTAACATAAACTAGTATGCATTTAAAAAATATTTTCTTATAGCAATACGCTTTATTACATCACATTTTTCAGTAATATTTTTACTACAGTTTTTAAGGCATTTGCATACATTAAATCTAAGTGTCTTTCGTCCAATGATTTTTTTCTTCAACAGCTTATTTTATTTATTTTATTTTTTTCGTCAGTGTCTCTATACGATATTTCTTTACATTTTAAATATATTTTTTAGGCACTTAAGTGAAAAAAAAATTTTTTTTTTTAACTGTTCAAGTGAAAATATTTTATATACTGTAACAGTCTCTAAAATCTGGAAACCTCAAATACAGATAGCATAAATGATCATCAAATGTTTTATATTTATATAGTTCAGTTATCCTATCTTATCGACAGATGGCAGCACCAAAAATGTATTTAACTTTTTAGTATAATCTAGATTATATTCTGCATTTTGCCGACAGATGGCCGTACCAATCATTTCTTCTAATTCATTTCCAAGTTTATTTATCTTGATATAGTAAAATAAGAAAACAAAGAAATATCAACAGAAAAATTCATAAACAGTTTATATAAAATATTAGGCCTGGAACAAAGGAATTTTATTACAGAGATTGAGCTAATATCATTGTAATTGGGGAAAAAGTAATGACCAGTAGGCCTAAATTAAAGCAACTAAATACTAACATATAAATAAAATCGTAATCGTGAAAATGCTCTGTGTATATTTAATTTTAATAAGATTAAATGCTTGGCTTTGCTGTTAAATAACTTAATGTGCCATTTATGATTTTTTTTTATAAATATGTGATTTTTTTTCTTTTTTAATGATGATTTTCAATAATTTTTACTTACATTTTAAAGTTGTTTTTTGAAGATCACTAAAATTCGGAAATAACTAAAAGCCGCGTCTACGAACGATTTCGGAATTTAGAGATTTATACTGTATAAATATCAGCAGCTTGGGTGCGGCGCTTACGATGGTGCGGCGCTTACGTCGATGTACTTTTTTTTTTTAACAGATTGTCATTGGTGCGGCGCTTACGGTGGGTGCGGCGGGTATTCCCGAAAATACGGTAAGCCTGGCTAAACTTGGAAAAAAAAACTTATTTTATGATTTTGATGTGAATGAGTAATGTAACTTTATGAGGCAAGTTTTGTTGAATAATTTTGGAAAAATACATTTAATCTTTAATAATGAATATTTAATCATACTCTATTGATTATTAACTTGACCTTTCCTATTAAAACTTTAATCAATTTATAAATTATCTAAATTTTTACTAATTTAGTTTATTACTTATTTTAATATTTTATTACATTGTAAGCATTCGTTATAGTTCCAATTGCACTATTAATTGCACTCAAATTACTGTTTAAAAAATGTAAACAAAGCGATGATCAGAAATCTGCAAAATTCTAAAATCCGCACAACCTCTGGTCCCAAGCTGTGCGGATTTGAGGGAGTCTACTACATATTATTAACTCCTTGGGGATGAGTGACTGATATATGTGACATTTAAAATTCTCAGAATCCTTCATTATTCCCACCAGTTATTTTTTAAGTTTACCTTATTTAATTGGAGTATTATCACTATTTAAGTACAGAAAATTTCTGTATTGAAATATCAGTGATTAAAGATTTAAAATTAAACATTGTGAAGGAGCTAACTGTATTATTAAAAGAAAATCATTGCTGCAAGAATAATAAGACTTGGTAAAAAACTATGGAAAGTAGGGTTCATTATAGCTGTATGTACTAGAAAAGTAAGAATGGATATATCATAAAAATTCAAAGTGATATGAAGCTAAAATAATATCAAATATTGCTATTCTGTATAACTCTTTCATTTTTTTTTTTTTTTAATCCTTATCTATGTATAAGGAATTTAACTCGGTACTGAGGATAAAAGGTACTGCATACTTAAACTTCATTTCACATTTCATAAAACTAAATTTAGCTTAATAATAACCTTTTGTTTAAGTACTTTTATGTTAACTGAGAGCAAATTGTTTCAATAGTATTTTTTACCTTGCTAATGCAGTTTTTATTTTTTGTGATTTAGATAAAAATAATGCTTTAATATTGAAATAAAATTAGTGATTGACTGAATCAGGAATTTCGCCGATTACCGAAAATTAGGTCAAAGTGTGCACCGAATATTCGGTATTCGGCAACCGAATACTTAAAATTTTTTAATAAATATTTTTGCATGTATTAACTTTTTTAATAATGATAGAAAGTATTCTTAGGCTTCTCCGACCTTTCGAAGAAATAACAAAAATTATAAGTAACAAAAAATCTTTAATTTCAGAAGTAATACCTATTATTTCTACATTGAAACGTTACTTGGAAAAGTGATAATGTAGAATTTTTTGGAGTGGGAACCATGAAAGAACCAAAAAGATTCGCAGAACGTTTTTCAGAAATTTATGATGATGAGTTTTATTTTCTAGCCTCTATTTTGGATCCCAGATTCAAAACAGCTTTTTTTAAAGATGGAGCAACTGCTAATAAATTAAAAAATGTATTTAAAAATAAAGTGCAATAAATAATAAATATATCCTCTCAAACTGAAATTACTGAGCCAAATTAATCACAAAATTTCAATAAAAATGATGCCCTGTCATAAACTGTGCATTCATCATTTTGGGAGTGCTTTGTTGAAATTGCTACAAGTGAAAAAACAGAAAGTGAAAATCCTTCTACTGAAAATGATATCATCACATTAGACATTAAAGCTTCAGATGAATTGGCTGCATACATAGTAATACCACTTATATCAAGGGAAGACAACCCGTTAATTTGGTTGAAAAAAAAAAAAAAAAAAATAAGTATCCAACGTTATCCAAGTTAGTTAAGAAATACTTATCTGCGCCTACCAGTAGTGTTTACAGTGAACATTTATTTCCCAAAGTAAAATGGATTTATGAACAAAAAAGAAACATTACAACCAGATAATGCCGTACAGCTTTTTTTTGCCTCATATTTTGTCCATATTAAATTTCAATTACAAATAATTATAATGTATCATTTTATAAATTATCACTTATATAACTGAGGCATACTATTGAAATAAATAACACTAGCTGCACCTGTCGAAATTCGACGGAAAAGAATATATATTAGATAAGTATCTTACATTTAAAGCTTATGAATGACATAAAAAAAAGTGTACTTAGAAAAAAATATAAATTTTATTCAGTTTTATCTATAATAAATAGAAAATCAGTTTTCATATTGGTTCAATGATAGGTTTTTTATTTTCTTTTTGAGTTAAGATTTAACTTTTCTTTTCGAGTTAAAGTATTTCTTTACATACGACATTAGTTGTTGTGTTGCTTTTTGGAACTGTTTGCACTTTTAAATTTTTAAATGAATGTACTCGAGACATCGCAACATATGCCGTGGTTAAATACTGGCTCAGGTAAATAAATATCAACAGAATCCAATGTTTGCCCTTGTGCTTTATTAATTGTCATGTAAAACGCAACACGAATAATGAAAACATTCTAAATGAAAAGGGAAGAGTTGTATCTGATGGCATTTAATCCATTCTAGGAATCAAAACTTTTTTTGCAACTCCCTTGCCAGTAGTAACTGCTAGATCCAAAAAAAATATCGTACATGTTTCGTACAATTTACCTGGTCCCTTTTAAAAGACTTTCGTGTGGAATATTAGAATTGCTTCGATTTTTAATGTGATAATGTGTGGAGGCAATCCACTTAATTCTAAGCTATTTAAAAATTCTGTTGGAAATTGGAGGATTTCCTTTTTCACTTTCAGTTATTAAATTATTTCTACTCATGTATGTTCTGGATGTGCGAGGTATAAGGTTAATAACTTTATGGTTAATTTCACTGCAATGATCGTTTTTCGGGGCTGGCATTGAAACTTTAGCCAATTTGGTGATACTATCTGAAAATGAAAATCTTTTTCGAAAAATTTGGGATACGATGTCATTTTTTGCTATAATAGACAGTGGTAAACATACTTTATTTGAGTCTCCAGAGAATTCTTCATTCATGCAAGAATTTCTCCATTACGTATTTTAAGCAAAAATTCCGAAAATTCAGATTCTTCTGGTCTTAATCGCATATTTTTTAACAATTTAAATATTTTAAATTATGACCAAAGAGTCGAAAACTTAATGCAGTTTTGAACTATGCTTTGTTTTGTTCTTTGTTTAGTACCAAATTTGTAATTGTGGCAACAGAATCACTGCGTTTTCCCTTAAAATTGAAAAAAAAAAATGGAAATTAAAATACGCATACTATTTTAAGCAGTCTGTTAAAAAATCCAGTGATTTTAGGTTATATTTTGTTTAATAATTTGGATAATTGTGTTTTATAATATTTTATTAATATAGCTTAAAATAATATTGTTTGAGAGTTAGACTGACCAATATAAAATGTATTTTTTACTGTAACTAATTTTCAATATTTATTATAAGTCAATGAAACTGTCATTTTTTAAATATTTTCTTTTGTAGAATTTCGACGGGTTCCACCTCATATTTGTAATATCAACAAAGCATTTTAATTATTACAGAAACAGAGAGTTACTAAAACTGCATAACCAATCCAATACACATTTACAGCACTTGTAATAAATTTAATTTATTAGTTTGTAGTCTCCATGAACTTGTCATAATTAGTTTTATTGCCATGACAACGAAAAGAAAAACGATATCTTTGTTATTAAAAAGAATAAAAATTTTGTGTTTGTTATTGAAATGTAGAAAACGTTTTATTTATTTTTATTTTAAATAATAACTTAATACAACGAAATGATTGTAATTAATTTTTGATATTATGTAAAATAGAAAGATCGTAATACCGGCAAATCACAGGTTTTATTCTTTTTCTTTCTTTCTTTCTTTTTTTCCTAATATGACATCAGTTACATTCTCCTGATTGGTGGAAAGTAATAAAGAAAAATAAATTTCTATTATAGTGAGAAAAGCTTAACCTGTTGCCACTGTTTTGAGGAAATGTCGCGAAAAATCTTTTAAAATTAAAAATAAAATATAAAAATGGAAATAAATTGAAAATTAGCCAGAATGGGCACATCTACACATGAACAGCTTTCATTTAAAAAAATAATTATCAAAATCGGGCCAGTAGAAAACTCAGGGCTGATGACTAAAAAAACAGCCAGGTGTTTTAAATATATAGATTAAATGGGCATTAGCCATCATGTACTTTTAGAGTAATACTTAACCTATTATTTTTCATAAATTATTCTTAAAATTCAGCCGAATATTTATAAGTATTCGGCTGAAACCGAATATTCGGTTTACATGCTGAATCACCGAATACCAAATCAACTATTCGGTATTCGGTCAATCCCTAAATAAAATGCCTTGGTTTGCCTTATTATTTTCTGTTTTTCTTCCTCTTTATTTTAATGAAATAATAAAAGATTTATATTTTAAATGAAATGAATGCAATATAAAAAATTGCTAGATTATGGCAAGAACATTGTTTGTCAATATATAAACTGTGGCTAACTAATAAAAAATATAGTTTTTCACAAGGAACTATTCTAATATTAATAAAATACAGTAAAGTATGGTAAGAAGGAACTCCTAAGGATTTTTAAAAAGGTGTGCTTTATTAATTTTAGTATGTATAATGTTATGGTTATGATATTCTTTTTATTGGGACTGTAATATTCCTTCTTGATCATTAATGCAGGATTTTTTGAGACAGCAATATCATTACATCAGAAATTTCATAGCTTTGGTCAAAGAAATACTATATAATTATATTTGCTGAGTGAAATCTATCAACATTTTTTAGTGTTTAAACTGTACCATCAAATTTATTTTAAGAAACATATATACAGCACAGATTCAATTTGTTCAGGCTAATATTAAAAGAATGCTGAATTCTTCAGAATAGTGATAAATGCTATAGAGGGAATTCTAAAATGCTGGCATTTTATTAACTTATGAATATTAAAGTACAAATATGTCGAATTTCTCAATATCATTGGTCTTACTCTAGCATTTGGTTTACTTTCTAATTTAATAAATTCTAATTCAGAAATATAAAAAAGTAACAGAAATTTTAAATATAATATTGAGGAAAAAAAAAATTCATTAGAAAAGCAGAAATTAAAAAGGAAGTAAAATTCACAAATAAGTTGTGATAACATCTACAATGAATCCTTCATGCTTTTGTTAAAAAAAATAATAATAATAATAAAGCGTTCTGGTTCGGCATTACAGCCTAATATATTACAATACAATTTTATCTTTTAAAAAAGGAGCGTTTTAGTTCGAATTACAGCCTAGTATATTAAAATACGATTTTATATAAATAACATTTATATATAAATAGATGAATATACAATAAGCGTTAAAAGTGAAGCATTAAATAAATATGCAATTTTCCGCTCGCAATATGTCAATCAATCGTTATATTTTTTGTAATTATAAATTTTCTTTACTCCAAAGTAAATAAGTTGAGTAATAAAACATTTTTTTTTATTACAGCTGCTTATGAAACTTTTTTATCTACTATACATTTTTTAAATATTGATAATCATAATTTTTCACGTTGATTTAATTATTATTCTGAAATACATTATAGTATGTGATGTTTCATGTAACTCGTGATAATAATTTGTTGTTTACATCTATAATACGTCAATAAAAATATACGAGGTTGCCAGAAAATCGCCAAAAAAAACGCCAAATCTCCCGCTTCATTGGGGGTGATGACGTCAGTTTTGTAGAGAAACATGAAAATCACGTGACCGCTGCCATTCGATGAACTGCCCTATAAAAACTTATAAACTGGAAAAATGGAAATATCATTCGGAAAATCTCATGTTACATCGGAAAAGGCGTGTTCAGTCGGAAAAAATAGTATTATAGTAGAACCCCGCTAATTCGGACCCCGTTAATCTGGATCTCCGGATAATCCAGATCGGTTTGGTCCTTTTTTTTTCAAATTTGAGGAGAGATTGGCTAATTTCCATAACATTAATTTGTTTCATCGTCGCATTCTGAATTAATAAAAACTTTTTCTGACATCTTTTCGGAAGAATTAAGTATACATTAATACTGTCTGTAAATATTTAATAAGTTTAACATAAAGGTGATTTTCTGTAAGTATGTTTTTTTTTATTTCATTTTTTTCTAATTCTCCGGATAATCCGGATTGGGTCTGGTCCAAATTAATCCGAATCATCGGGATTTTACTGTACTTATTAACCTATAAAAATTTATAAATTGGAAAAACGAAGAAGTCAGTCGGAAAAATTATTGTTCGATCGGAAAAAAATGATATTAACCTGTAAAAACTTATAAATTGGAAAAACGAAAATATCATTCGGAAAGTTTTCCGTTCCATCGGAAAAGGCATGTTTAGTCGGAAAAAATAGTATTACATATTAACGTATAAAAAATTATAAATTGGAAAAACGGAAAGTCAGTCGGAAAAATTCTTGTTCGATCAGAAAAAAATAAATTTAGCCGAAAAAAAAGTATTAATCTATAAATACAGTAGACTCCCTCAAATCCGCACAGCTTGGGACCAGAGGTTTTGCGGATTTTAGAATTTTGCGGATTTCTGGTCATTGCTTTGTTTACATTTTTAAAAAAGTAATTTGAATGTAATTAATAATGAAATCAAAAGTATAATGAATGCTTACAATATGCTAAAATATTGAAATAATAAAATAAACTAAAATAATAAAAATTTAGATAGTTTTTAAAATGATAAAATTACTAAAAGCAAAGGTCAAATTAATAATCAGTAATAATTAAATATTCATTATAAAGATGAAATGTGTTTTTCCTAAATTATTCAATGAAACTTGTCTCATAAAGGTACATTACTAATTCACATCAAGATCAGAAAATAATGAAGCTTTATTTCAGTTTTAGCCAGACTTAATAACTTAAAAAAGCTTGATTAATACATAAATTTATTTGGTAAGATTGTGATTACCAATGATATCAGCAATATCTTTATTTTTTCAGAAATAAATTATTCTTTCGTCATGAAAAAACATAATTTCAATAACCTTAACAAAAATTACAAATTAAAAAATATATGGAATTGATATAAAACTAAAAAAGTCAAATTTTGCACCTACATCTGAACTGAATGTTTCATTGTTTACATCTGTAAAATATGTGCGGATTTTAGAGAGTTGCGGATTTTAGGAGTGCGGATTTGAGGGAGTCTACTGTATTTATGAATTGGAGAAATATTTTTATAGTTTTTAATTAAATAAGAAAAACAAATTAGATCGAAGAAAACCTATAAAATTTTATTCGTAATCGGATTTATTTCCACTTGCAGTTTCTAATTAGAAAAATAAAAAACAATTTAGAACGAAGAAAAAAAAATTATTCTTAGCCAGAACTATTATTAATTATTTTAACTAACTGGTAATTTACTAACAAGGAAGGTCTCCACACGGGCATACTCCGAAAAATCTGAAAAAATTACAGAATGCTCTTCTCATGAGGATATATACGTTTATAAAAATAATTTCGGCGGAACCCTCGTTCCCTGTCCGTAAAAAAATAAAGAAAATTTCGTTATTTGGCGATTTATCTTCGGTTGGCAATGAAAAGCAATTTCAAAAAATGTATTTTTTTTTCATGTCAAATGCATTTTAAAGGAAAAAAGTTTCATGTTCAACGTATTTAGATAAATTAAATATCTTTGTTTTTGTCAGTTTTGATTTGTTTTAAGTATAATTTCGTTATATTGATATTTATATGTATCAAGGCAGGGATTCAGATGTCCGCTAAAGATCTTTAAATGGGTCAAAAATCCTTAAAACCGAGTGAAATCTCAAAATCGTTATTCAGGTGTCCGTTCTGAGATCCTTAAATTAAGATTCTAGCGTTAAAAGCGCCAGGATTTAAGGAAAGCTAAAACGCTATCTTAAAGTTAAGGATCGGTAGTTTTCGACGCCATTATTTTCATGGCACATTTTTAAAAATTGGGACTCTATTCTCCATTTGAGTTCGAGGCTGTAATTTCGGCAAAGTTTCCCCAAAACACGTGACCTCACGTCACAAAAATATGTTCCGTTACTATTCTACGGCATACAACACGAGTTGGGAAACGAGTCGTTGCATAATTAATGGCTATGATGTGGGGGAATGTTTCCCCAATGCACGTGACTTTGACGTCACCAGAATAGAGTCCTATGGACTCTATTAAAATATCTTAACTTTTATTAAAATATCTTAAAAGTAGTTTTGTTTGGCATCACCAAGTACAATTTTTTAAACACGCGATGTTATAACTGTTGTAAATAATGTAAATAAAAGAATATTGAACTTTACTACGGATATCTAATCGGTATGTATTGCTTTTATTTATAATTTTTAGAGGTTTGTGGTCATTTAGACATCTAATTTTATATATTTTGTCATGTTTTTACAGTTATAATGTATTATTTTTATCTGTATGTATGTCTTCCTAACGATAAGTTACTGTATAGTTTCATGTTTACATAACTAAATTTATTTCATTGCTTGTCCCGGTTCTATAAACTATTTTATCGACAGATACAATATGCCATTTACTAAGTTTTATATTTTCTGTACTGAATATTTTATATATTCGTTTATCATGCATTTTCTTTGCTTTTAATTATCGCTTTAAAAAAGTTACGCAAGGCAGTCTCTTAAGAAGTAAAATATATTTCTAACAATATTTCTTATTTCGATAAGATTCAATCATTTTGTTTAATTCACAAAGATTCTGCATTTTACCATTTTTTTTTCTTTTTAATGAAATTTTACAATTTAAGGTAACTAAACTATAGTTTTTCAGATTATTTTAATAATAAAACACACATTTTATATTTAAAAAAACATTTCTGAAATACATACGTATTTTTAATTTATCAAAATGCAAATACCTTATTTTCTTTATGTTCCTATAAAAAGTTAAGAAAAAAAAAATTAGCCTTACAATTTATTTTGGATTAACTCCTCAAATTTTATTACCTCTATTTCTATCATGTAGTTGACTGATCATTATAATTTCTGTACTTGTCTCTCATGGTTACTTATCAGTTTTACATTTTAAATGCTTTAATTTTTCGCGAATCTTAATTTTGTGTATCATAGAAGGCGGCAGCCTTCAAGTGACGCAGCTTTAAACCTACCATCGTCATAACGGTAGATGCGGAACTTCATATATACAGCTAACTCAACATCAAAGAAAATCGGAAAAGCCGCCTTCTAATAACTCAGCAAATATTGGTCAGAATGGTCCAATTTTTTTAATATAGTCTTATATTCCCAGTCTAATCCTATCCTATAATTTTTACATTTCTATGTGCCGTATATTTTTAGATCTCGATAACCATTTTAAAACTGTAATCGATGGTGTTTGTTCCTGATAATGAGATCTAGGAAACGGGCTGGGAGATTTTATTAAAACTTATATATAATATGAATCTCTTTAAGATAGAGGTAATAAGACTTGCCTTGTTTCTAGGAAAACTCTTGTTTGTTATATATTGGTCTTGGAAAATTGGACTATATTAGCTCGCGGATTACATGTTATTCTATGGGTTAGCAGACGGAGCCTGAGTGAAAAACCTTATGTACTTATGGTCACAGTTAAAACACCCGAATCGAAGCAATAAATGTTTTTTAAACTACAAAAACATCTTATCATGTGCTTTAAAACATTCAATAAATATATACTAAATCAAATTTCTATTTATTTTGCCTTTATTTTTCGTAAGAAGAAAATATTACGTTTCTTACATTGGATATTTTTGCATTTTGTGGAAAAAATATTTTGAATCCTTTTTTAAAATAGGAAAATATTTTTTAATTATACATATTTAATATACTTTCGACTTATGATTTTTTTTTTAAGTTTTCAAACAAAAATTATTTTAAATTATTTGTTGTTGGAAAGTCATGTATTCATACGCCTAGGGGCGCCACTTGTCTAGTTTTGTTTTGAATCCGAACCCGAACGCGGCAAGTTACACGGAGCATTTTTCATTCAGGTAGTAATATTCTTACATAATGTCCATTAAATTCATATAGAAAATGCACGAATTAAAAAATATAAACCAGACAAGATAGAATCATTAAGTAATTTTCAGGTTTTAATAATCCACATGTTGTTTCTTGTTACGCCAATTGAATCTCGCAATGTCAATATACAACGAATAAGCTCTGCAATAAAGTTAACCGGAGAATCTTGCAATGGATTAGTAATTAATACAGAATGTGTAACTTTGCAATAAAGTTATTTGCTTGTATTTTTGAAGACTTATGGATTACAGTGTGGAGGCAGGATATATTCAAAATTTTACGAGAATGCCAGTTAAAAATCTGGACTGCATTTTGTTTTGTTGTCAGTAATTTTGGGTGAAATGCAGTTTATTCTCCTTCGCCAAGGAACTTTTTATGTGTATTGTTTGATAAACAAAAAATATATAGAGGTAAAATTGTTTATTTTTTTAATTTTTTCGCTGCTTGAGCAAAGAATAGGTTTGCATTAATCATAATTAATAAACGGAAACTTACTGGCTTGCTTAAAGTATTGTTTTTAAATACAGGGTACAAAATACATGAATTTTCTTAAATCCCAGTTTATTTTATTAAAATTTGTCATTTCATGAAAATAAAATTATTGCATATCTGTTATCTTTGAATTTAAGTGTTAAAACACTTTTCAATGTTTGCATTTTAGCATGTTTTGCAGATAATACATTTTGTGAATTTCACAGAGTTGACTGTATTATACTCTATTATAAGCATTCATTATGATTTCTAGTACATTATTACATTCAAATTACTCTTTTTAAAAATGTAAACAAAAGATGAGCACATATTTGTGCAATGTCTGGTCCCAACAATGGAAATTGTAAAGTACACACACTTGATGGACTTTACAATTTCTATATATTGCTTGTTTTAAACTTAAGTGAAATGTTGGCTAAAACATTTTCAGTTTCATAAATTATTTCAATTTGAAATATTTTAGTAACCGCTACTACTGTTATTCCGTCGACCAATTTCGCCAAATTATACATAATCACATATTTTTTTATTTTAAATAATGAAAAAACAAATAATTAGTAAAATATTAATAAAAAGTTGAAATAAAAATCAATGACATTTTAAATATACAAATTGTATTTAATGTCATTGAATGTGACATTCACAATCATCCATTATTGGAATTTAATCTTATAGTTTGGCGATAATTTTTTGGTCGACGGGATAACCTAGTAGTACCTAGTAATCTATAAAGCTAACAAGTAACATTTATACAACATTTCATTAACTCGATTCTTCTTAAGTAAATTTGAATAAGCGACGGCAAAAATCCATTGCAAGATTCTCTGGTTAACTTTATTGCAGACTTTATTCATTGTATATTAAGACATTGCAAGATTGTATTGGCATAACAAGAAACATCCATGTGGATTATTAAAACCATGAAATATACGTAATGATTCTATCATGTCTGTTCAATGGTTTTCAATTTGTGCATTTTCTTTATCAATTCTATTCTAAATAAATTCTACCTGAATGAAAAATGCTAAAAACGCAGTGGCGTAGCTAAGGGGGGGCAAGGGGGGGCGTCCGCCCTGGGCGCCGAGGCCCAGGGGCGCCAAATTTAGAGAAATAGTTATATATCTATTTTGGGTTGGGGGCGCAAAATTTCTTGCTGGCCCCGGGCGCCAAAAAACATAGCTACGCCACTGTAATAACGCGTTCTGATTAAAAAAAAAACTAGACAAGTGGCGCCTTCTTAATATGGAATATAATATAGAATGTATGAAAACTTATGAATTAGAGGGGGGCGGCAGGGTATATTCAAAATTTTATGAGAATGCCAGGTAAAAATCCTGTATTGTACTTTTTTTTGGTTTGTTGTCAAACTTTTTTCTCATGTCTATGAATAAATTACTCCTTGCACCAACATAAGATTTTGTTGTCAGTGGCACAGCCAAGGGGGTGTTTTTGTGAACTACATCCATGAATCGCTAAAAAAAAAAGCAAATTGCATAAAAAATGGGAATTACGTCCACAAATTGCTTAATGTGAATTACGTCCATGAATCATGTAAAAAAGCGAGAATTATATTCATAAATTGTATGAAAAATGCAAATTACGTCTATGAATCGTGTAGTAAAACATAAATTATGTTCATAAATCGCTCAAAAAACACGAATTTTGGCAGCAAAAAGCTGAAACGGAAATTACCTATATAAAACTCATAAAAATAGCGACTTGCATTCATAAATTGCATAAAAAATGTGAATTACGTTCATGAATCACTCAAAAAATGCAAATTACATCCATGAATTGCATAAAAACGTGAATTACGTTCATAAATCACTCAAAAAATGCGAATCACTTCCATGAATTGTGCAAAAAAACACGAATAACGTTCGGAAATTGCAAAAAATGCGAATTACGTCCAAGAATTGGTAAAAAAAAGCGAATTACATTCATAAATCCTATAAAAACACAAATAATGTCCATAAATCGATCAAAAAACGCAAATTTCGTCGATAAAAAGCTCAAAAGATGCATATTATGCCTACGAATCACATAAGTATAGCAAATTATGTCCATAAATCATGTAAAATGTAAATTACATTCATTAATCGCATAAAAATTGCTAAATTATGTCCATGAATTGCTCAAAAAAAGCAAATTGCATAAAAAACATGAATTGGGTCCACAAATCGCTCAAAACTTGAATTACGTCCATGAATTGTTTAAAAAAGTGAGAATTACGTTCAGAAATTGTATGAAAAACACAAATTATGTCTATGAATCGTGTAGTAAAATGGGAATTATGTTCATAAATTGCTCAAAAAACACGAATTTTGGCAGCAGAAAGCTGAAACGTAAATTAAGTTCATAAATCACTCAAAAAATGCGAATCACTTCCATGAATCGTGCAAAAAAATACTAATAACATTCATAAATTACAAAAAATGCGAATTAGGTCCAGCAATTGGTAAAAAAAGCGAATTACATTCATAAATCCTATAAAAACACAAATAACGTCAATAAATCGATCAAAGAATGCAAATTTCGTCGACAGAAAGCTCAAAAAATGCAAATTACATCTACGAATTGCATAAATATAGCAAATTATATCCATAAATCATGTAAAATGTAAATTGCATTCATTAATTGCATAAAAATTGTTAATTATGTCCATGAATCGCTCAAAAAAAGCGAATTGCATAAAAAACATGAATTGGGTCCACAAAACGTGAATTACGTCCTTGAATTGTTTAAAAAAGTAAGAATTACGTTCAGAAATTGTATGAAAAACACAAATTGTGTCTATGAATCGTGTAGTAAAATGGGAATTATGTTCATAAATTGCTCAAAAAACATGAATTTTGGCAGCAGAAAGCTGAAATGCAAATTACGTCTATAAAATCGCATAAAAATAGCAAATAGTGTTTTGCATTCATGAATTGCATAAAAAACGCGAATTACATTCATGAATCGCTCAAAAAACACATTACGTCCATGAATACATGAATTACATTCATAAATCACTCAAAAAATGGAATCACTTCCATGAATCGTGCAAAAAAACACTAAGGACGTTCATAAATTACAAAAAATGCGAATTACGTCCAAGAATTGGTGAAAAAAAGCAAATTACATTCATAAATCCTATAAAAACACAAATAACGTCAATAAATCGATCAAAAAACGCAAATTTCGTCGATAGAAAACTCAAAAGATGCAAATTATGTCTATGAATCGCATAAGTATAACAAATTATGTCCATAAATCATGTAAAATGTAAATTACATTCATTAATTGCATAAAAATTGCGAATTATGTCCATGAATCGCTCAAAAAAAGCAAATTGCATAAAAAACGTGAATTGGGTCCACAAATCGCTCAAAACATGAAGTACGTCCATGAATTGTTTAAAAAAGTGAGAATTACGTTCAGAAATTGTATGAAAAACACAAATTATGTCTATGAATCGTGTAGTAAAATGGGAATTATGTTCATAAATCGCTCAAAAGACACGAATTTTGGCAGCAGAAAGCTAAAATGCAAATTACGTCTATAAATCGCATAAAAATAGGGAATAGCATTTTGCATTCATGATTTGCATAAAAAACGCGAATTACATTCATGAATCGCTCAAAAAATGCAAATTACGTCCATGAATTGCATAAAAATATGAATTATGTTCATAAATCACTCAAAAAAATGCGAATCACTTCCATGAATCATGCAAAAAAACACGAATAACATTCATAAATTGCAAAAAATGCGAATTACGTCCAAGAGTTGTGTAAAAAAAGCAAATTACATTCATAAATCCTATAAAAACACAAATAACGTCAATTGATTGATCAAAAAACACAAATTTCGTCGACAGAAAGCTGAAAAAACGTAAATTATGTCTATGAATTGCATAAAAATAGCAAATTATGTCCATAAATAATGTAAAATGTAAAGTGCATTCATTAATCGCATAAAAATTGCGAATTATGTTTATAAATTGCTCAAAAATGCAAATTACATTCATAAATCGCATAAAAAACACGAATGATGACCATGAATTGCGCAAAAAATGCGAATTACACCCAACATTAAATTAATTTGCAGAAAGTTTTTGGTTTTATACAAGTCTGCCAACAAGAACCTACAAGTTATCCTGAAACCCATTCTAAACCAACAAAAATTTAATGGAAAGATAAATTTGTCCAAGAAAGACAAAATAATTTCCATTGACATACATTGACCAGAATCGAAAAATTCCTATTGAAATCTATCCTATACACTCCAAAACCAGAAAGAAAAAAATCCCTCCAAGAGTAACTCAATCTATCTGCTGCAAAATAAAATACATTGAAATGCAACTGAACAAGAACCTGAAAATTACATTTGAAATCAAACCGAAACCAGATTCAACCCCCCCCCCCCCCCAAAAAAAAAAAAAAAAAAAAAAAATCCAACCATATCTTGATTTGGGAAAGAAAACTTAATTTCCATAGATACGCGTGGTCAGAAATCTGAAAATTCCAATTAGTCTATGGGTTAGCAAACCTTAATTCGATCTGAAAAAAAAAAAAAAAAAAAATTCTGACAATACACACTGACAAGCAGAGTTGTATAATATAGACGCACGCCATGTGCAGAAAATTTTATGAAGAAACAATTTTTATTTATTTATTTCGACAAAGAATTGCGTAAAAAAAAAAGGGTATCTCAACAAAGAATCATGTAAAAAAAACTAGGGATGCACCGAATATTTGGTATCTATTCGGTATTCGGCCATGTTACCGAATATTCGGTTAGGCCGAATATGAAACTATTCGGCCGAATCCAATACTTAATAAAACCTTTTCGCTATTTCTACTTTTAACTGTCAATTTTTAAATTTATATTTAAAATAATTAGAAACAAAATCATTTTTAAATAAAATAGAATGTTTTTACATTATTTATTTGCTGTCTGTAAAGTATAACTTAAGAAAATTAACCATGAGAAGGATTAAAATGGTGATTTATTAGGATTCTCCTAAGGAATAAATTATGTGCTGGTACAAGTTTCTAAATTTTGTTTAGTAAATAATCTGTTTTTTGCTCTTCCCCAAATAAAAGTCCTTTATAAGAAAAAAAAAACCGTTTGAGATAGTAATAGCTATCAAGGCAGACAATTTTTGTTCATGAAACCATAATCAACTTATTGAGTCATAAGTACATTGTATTTCATTTCAGTCTAGGTCATAACTTGTGTGTTTGTTTATTACATTAACATTAAATAAGATAATATATTTTCAACTCCCATGCTTTGATTTCTGTAAAATATGATATGATGGGAAGGGTGGAAAATACCACCATTCATAAGAAAAGAACTATGAGCCAAACATACTTTTATTCAGAATTAAGTTGAAAGTATTTGTATTTTATATTGAAAAAAATCTGCCTTGAGTTATTTTAAAAGGACAATTATCAGACTATAAAATTTTTCTTCAACCATTTTTTCATTATTTGATTTTAAAATGCTTGTTTTGATTCGTAGAAAATTTTTTTAACTTTCATAATTGTGCTTCTTAAATAACTCAAGGCAGATTCTTTTCAATACTAAATGTTCTTATAAAAAGCACATGTTTATCAAAATGTAAGTTTCTTTTATTAAATGTTATGTAAAACTGTTTTAAAAAGTAACATTTTAATACCTTTAAATTTTGAAATATAAAAAGTATTTGGAAAGCCGAATATTCGGTATTCGGTTCACCTGTCGGCCGAATATTCGGCATTCGGTATTCGGCCAAAATCACTATTCGGTGCATCCCTAAAAAAACCCAACATTTCGACAAAATACCACGCGAAAAACGTGAATTCCGTGCAAAGACCGCAATAAAAACATTAATTCAATCCATGAATCGCATAAAAAATACGAATTCCATGCATGAATCGCATAAAAATGTGAATTACATGCATGAATCGCATAAAAAATGTGAACTACATCCATGAATCACTAAAATAAAAGCAAATTGCATAAAAAATGGGAATTACGTCCAGAAATTGCTTAAAATGTGAATTACGTCCATGAATCATGTAAAAAAGCAAGAATTATATTCATAAATTGTATGAAAAACGCAAATTACGTCTATGAATCGTATAGTAAAACATGAATTATGTTCATAAATCGCTCAAAAAACACGAATTTTGGCGGCAGAAATCTGAAACGGAAATTACCTTTATAAAACGCATAAAAATACCGAATTGGATTCATGAATTGCATAAAAAATGTGAATTACGTTCATGAATTGCTCAAAAAACGCAAATTACATCCATGAATTGCATAAAAACGTGAATTACGTTTATAAATCACTCAAAATATGCAAAAAAACATGAATAACGTTCATAAATTGCAAAAAATGCGAATTACGTCCAAGAATTGGTAAGAAAAGCGAATTACATTCATAAATCCTATAAAAACACAAATAACGTCAATAAATCGATCAAAAAACACAAATTCCGTCGATAGAAAGCTCAAAAGATGCAAATTATGTCTATTAATCGCATAAGTATAGCAAATTACGTCCATAAATCATGTAAAATGTAAATTACATTCATTAATCGCATAAAAAACGCGAATTATGCCCATGAATAGTTTAAAAAAAGCGAATTGGGTCCACAAATCGTCAAAACGTTAATTACGTCCATGAATTGTTTAAAAAAGTGAGAATTACGTTCAGAAATTGTATGAGAAACACAAATTATGTCTATGAATCATGTAGTAAAACGGGAATTATGTTCATAAATTGCTCAAAAAACACGAATTTTGGCAGCAGAAAGCTGAAACGCAAATTACGTCTATAAATCGCATAAAAATAGCGAATAGTGTTTTGCATTCACGAATTGCATAAAAAACGCAAATTACATTCATGAATCGCTGAAAAAACACAAATTACGTCAATGAAACGCATAAAAACGTGAATTACATTCATAAATCACTCAAAAAATGCAAATCACTTCCATGAATCGTGCAAAAAAACACTAATAACGTTCATAAATTACAAAAAATGCAAATTACGTCAAAGAATTGGTAAAAAAAGCAAATTACATTCATAAATCCTATAAAAACATAAATAACGTCAATAAATCGATTAAAAAACGCAAATTTCGTCAACAGAAAGCTGAAAAAACACAAATTCTGTCTATGAATTGCATAAAAATAGCAAATTACGTCCATAAATCATGTAAAATGTAAATTACATTCATTAATCGCATAAAAATTGCGAATTATGTCCATAAATTGCTCAAAAATGCAAATTAAATTCATAAATCGCATAAAAAACATGAATGATGACCATGAATTGCGCAAAAAATACGAATTACACCCAACATTAAATTAATTTGCAGAAAGTTTTTGGTTTTATACAAGTCTGCCAACAAGAACCTACAAGTTATCCTGAAACCCATTCTAAACCAACAAAAATTTAATGGAAAGATAAATTTGTCCAAGAAAGACAAAATAATTTCCATTGACATACATTGACTAGAATCGAAAAATTCCTATTGAAATCTATCCTATACAATCCAAAACCGGAAAGAAAAAAATCCCTCCAAGAGTAACTCAATCTATCTGCTGCAAAATAAAATACATTGAAATGCAACTGAACAAGAACCTGAAAATTACATTTGAAGTCAAACCGAAAGCAGATTCACCCCCCCCCCCCCAAAAAAAAAAAAAAAAATTATCCAACCATATCTCGATTTGGGAAAGAAAACTTAATTTCCATATATATGCGTGATCAGAAATCTGGAAATTCCAATTAGTCTATCTTAAACCTAATCTGAACCTGAAAAAGGAAATTCTATACAACCGGAGCCCAGTATCTATACAGGACAAAATATTTTCCATTAAAGCGCAACCTGACCAGAACTTGAAAATTCCATTTGAATTGAACCTGATTGAAACCTGAAAAAAATTTCCATCGAACCTTAACCTAATCCGGAAAAGAGAAAATTATTTCTGCCGATACACACTGACAAGAGTCTGAAAGTTATCATGAAACCTAATCCAAACCCGAAAAGGAAAAAACAATGGAAACACAAGTCTGTCCAAGAAAGACCAAATAATTTCTGTCCACATACACTGACAAGAATTTAAATTGAAATCTATCCCAAACCCAGTTCAAACACTACCCGCCCCCCCCCCCCAAAAAAAAAAAAATTCCAATTGTAACCCAATTTATCTGCGACAAAATAATATACTTGAAATGCAACTCAACAAGAACCTGAAAATTCCATTTGAAGTCAATCCGAAACCAGATTCAATCCCCCCCCCCCAAAAAAAAAAAAATTAATCAAATCGAGATTTTAGAAAAAAAAGAACAATTTATGTCGATATGTATTGACCAGATCATGGAAATTCCAATAGAAGTCTATCTCAAACCCGATCAGAATAACCTGAAACCCAATCTAATCCCCCCCCTCCAAAAAAAGTAAAATAAAAAAATTAGGAAATAAAAATCTGTTCAAGAAAGACAAAGTAATTTTTGTCCCCATCCACTGACCAGAATTGAAAACTAGTACTTGAAATGCAACTCTGCAAGAACCTGAAAATTCCAATTCAAATCAAACTGAATCGAGATTCAAACCCGAAAAAAAACAAAAACAATTATCTAACCAAATCAAGATTTTTAGAAAAAAAAATTATGTAAATACGTACAGACTAGAGCATGGAAATTTTAATAAAATCTTAAACCCGATACAAACTCCTCCCCCTCCCTTACATAACTAACAAGAAGCCTTGATGACCCCACAAAACATAACTAACAAGAACGAAGAGTCATGCATACTGCATCGATTATGATGCATTTTCTGACTCATTCTGAATATTGTAAACTTATTGTCATTCATGTACAATAATTTTACCATTCTGTGCAAAAAAACAAAGCATAATTAACGAGAGTAAAAAATTTTCCTTTAACATGTTTATATACAGTAGACTCCCTCAAATCCGCACAGCTTGGGACCAGAGGTTGTGCGGATTTTAGAATTTTGCGGATTTCTGGTCATTGCTTTGTTTATGTTTTTTAAACAGTAATTTGAGTGCAATTAATAGTGCATTCAGGACTATAATGAATACTTACAATATAATAAAATGTTAAAATAAGTAATAAATTAAAATAATAAAAATTTAGATAATTTTCAAAATGATTAAAATATTAAAAGCAAAGATCAAGTTAATGATCAATAGTGTATGATTAAATATTCATTATAAAAATTAAATATATTTTTCCAAAATTATTCAACAAAACTTGCCTCGTAAAAGTACATTACTAATTCACATCAAAATCATAAAATAAGGATTTTTTTTTAAAGTTTAGCCAGGCTTAGTAACCAAAAAATCTTGATTAATGCATAAATATATTTGGTAAGAAAATTGTGATTACCAGTGATATCAGCAATATCTTGATTTTTTTTTTTTTTAATTTTTCTTCCTTCATGAAAAAAAAAAAAAAAAAAAAAAAAAAAAAAAAAAAAAACATGAATAGAGTATTATTGAGAAAATTAAAAATTAAAAAATATATGGAATTGATACAAAATTTAAAAAATCACATTTTGTCCAAATATCCAATCTGAAAGTTTCATTGTTTACATCCATAAAGTATGTGAGGATTTTAGAGAGTTGCGGATTTCTGGTTTGCGGATTTGAGGGAGTCTACTGTACTTTCCATTTTATTCTGAATGCTTTAAACCTATCAGTTTCATCTTTGTACAGTAATCTTCCCATCCAAATCTTCCCCCCCCCCCTGTTAGTTTATATATGTTTTGTGCAAACAGCAAAAAATAAATAAACTAACAAGAATGAAAAGTTACACATACAGTATAGATTATGAAACACTTTCCAACACATTTTCATTATTGTAAACATATCATTTTAATCCATTTGCAGTAATTTTACCACTCTATATAAAGAACAAATCATAATTAACAAGAAAGAAAAACCTGTGTGCACCATAGATTATTAAACACTTTCCAGCATATTCTGAATATTGTAACGGATATAGTCTTAATCAATCTGCAATATTACCAACCTATACAAAGGTTGAAACATAATTAACAAGAATCATGCACGCAGCATAGATTATGAAATACTTTCCAGCACATTCTGAATATTGTATTCCTGATCATTTTAATCCATCTGCAGTATATGTATCATCATGTGTAAAGAATAAACATAGTTAACTAGAATGAGAAATGATACATACAGCATAGATTATGAAATCCTTTCTTAGAAATACAGTGCTGAATGTACATTACTTTCTTATCTTATACTAACGTACTTTACTACAGAGTTGTTTTTAACGAAATCAAGTAGCACAGCATATATTAATAATAAAATATGAAACATCTTTTTTTAAGTGGGTGGGGAGGGGTAATTAAAGGTGATCAGAAATCATGAAAATGAATTCTTTGCATTAGTCTTTAATTTTTTGTTTTTATCTTTTTATTATTAACCTAAAAAAGCACTGATATCAGTACAAAAAACCCTGAACGGGTTAAAAGCTTGTGACGCAGCACTTTATCTTATATATCTAAGAATTTTAAATTTGGGACTTAAAACTAATGATATCAAAATTTATGTGACGCTATGCTATTAATTAATATATACATATATTAAAATTTATTCATTAAGATTTTATCAATTACATCTTTCATAAATTCAAAATATGAATCTTAAAAGATATGATATCAAAATTTAAGTGACGCCTTGACGAGGCTTTAAACAATGTTTTAAAATTCCATTTATTTATTTATTGTCTAAATACATTTTCATATCTTAACAATACTTTTCATTTTCCAATACACTGTTAAATACATCACTTTCACTGAATATATATAATGCACTGAAATTTATTTATTTGAATAAATAGATTTATCTTTTGGGCTACGCTATCCAAAATCAAAAATAACATTTGAATACATATTTTTTGTGTCATTGTATCCAAAGTAAGTTAAATAGATGCAAATAGATACAATGACGCAAAAAATATGTATTCAAATGTTATTTTTGATTTTGGATAGCGTAGCCCAAAAGATAAATCTATTTATTCAAATAAATAAATTTCAGTGCATTATATATATTCAGCGAAAGTGATGTATTTAACAGTGTATTGGAAAATGAAAAGTATTGTTTAGATATGAAAATGTATTTAGACAATAAATAAATAAATGGAATTTTAAAACATTGTTTAAAGCCTCGTCAAGGCGTCACTTAAATTTTGATATCATATCTTTTAAGATTCATATTTTGAATTTATGAAAGATGTAATTGATAAAATCTTAATGAATAAATTTTAATATATGTATATATTAATTAATAGCATAGCGTCACATAAATTTTGATATCATTAGTTTTAAGTCCCAAATTTAAAATTCTTAGATATATAAGATAAAGTGCTGCGTCACAAGCTTTTAACCCGTTCAGGGTTTTTTGTACTGATTAAACTTTACAAAGAGTTCAGATTATATTTAACTTCTTATATCCCTTCTCCCATATTCCTGAAACTTTATCAAATGTGAATGCTATAAAATATATAATTATACTGCAAAACCTTTTTGAGGTCTATAGCCTGTTTTCGCCCAAAAAGAAAAAAAATATGATGAATTTGCCTTGAATAAAAGAAAATAAGGCTAACAAATAAAATTTGATTAAAACAAGGATAAATTAAAAGATTGTCAAATAATAAATAATTTCTGAACATTGAAGAAAACATAAGTTGTTATTATGTTATTAAATTACTTTATTAAAAATTTATTGTTTCATAAAAAAGTTTCTTAATCTCAAAAGTTTATTTTCATTTATTTAATTTTATCAATTCAATGTATTTTAAGTGAAATTTGCATGTTTTCCTATGTTAGCGAAGGAATTTTCATTTATATTAAAGTATTGATACCAAAACAATAAGAGATTCTCCATTTAAAAAATATATCAGTTTTTTTTGTTATTGGATGCATTTTTATATGAGTATTTATATATTTATTTTACAGCATAGATCAACAGTTTAAATGAAAAACTATAGCTGGTTGTAATTTTACCATTTCTTGTTGTGTAATATACAATTTTTGGAACTTATAATTAAACAAGTAATGTAATAATAATAAACTAGTTATTAGGGAGCATTAATACTGTTTTTGATGTTATGTCCAGAAACAGTATCTAATCGGATGCAAAATATAACAGTGGAGATAAATGTCTGATGGATCAGCTGCTGCCGGAATAGATCTCACTTCAAATTTAAATGCTTTCCGAAGATCACAAATGTGTAGTTTTATTGAATAATAGTAACTACCATTATTGATCTTCTGCGAGCAACTGGAATTGATGGTGCTTTGGATTCTATGCTACTTTTCTGAAGATTATGGATTGCCACCGCATGTCAAAAGAGGACATAATATAGTAAGTATAATAAAGTAACATCAAAAATAATATTTTTGCTCCATACAAACTAGTCTTTTAAATTACATCACTCTCTAAATTATATTTTCTACAAATAGCATGTTACGCTACAAACTATGCGAGCACAATATTAATACCCATGAAATAATAAAGTAAAATTGTAAATAAAATGTGAATTAAACATTTATATATTTCAGTATGGGGCGTTAAATAAAATCTTGCTAATTTTAAAAAAAGTATGAGACAGCCTTACATCTTACATATACCAACACCTTTTCTATCAAAGCAACTACACTATTGGGTTTCATTTGTAAAGTTGAAAAAAAAATGGGAGGGGGGGGGGGGAATATGATGCTTTTAGACAGTAAAAGTTTTTGGTGTTTTGTTTAAGATTAAGAAAGGGTTTGTTTTTTAACTAACAACAAACATTAAATTGTTGTTTTAACAAAAAACCTTCGTGAAATTCTGTGAGTTAATATAATTTTAATTTTTTTATCAGATGATTCATTCAAAGATATTTGTTTACATAACTGCAATTTTTTAATAATTTAAAAAGTGAATTGAAATTTCCCCCCCCCTCCCATTTCTCTTTTTAAGACTTCATTATTGCTAATTTTATATTTTAAAAATTTTGCATTTTTATAAAAGTAATTGTCTATAAAAAACATACATCGCATTTTTCCGTATGTTGAATTATAGAAAATTAAATAAAATCCCCATGTATCACATTGGTAAAACTGATTTTATGTTATTTACAGCCTTTACAGATTAATATTTATATATGTTTTCTATTATGTAAGGTTGCAAATGTCTGGGTTTAAAAAAAAAAAAAAAAAAACACTTTTTAGAAAATAAATATTAATTAAGGAGTTGATGCATGTACAAGATATTTCGGTTAGCTGGACGCCAGTGTTATACATACATTTATATGTCTATGTATTTGTATGTGTATACATATATGTATAAAATACAATATATGTATATATAACACTGGCGCCCAAAAAGAAGTACTGGAAAAGTACTGTTTTTTCTCTTAAAGCTTATTTTCTGAAAATAAAAGAAAGTTTATTCTTATGAAATATAACATTTTATAATGAAATTCAATAACTCAAATTTGGATAAATCATTTATTAATAACTTTTTAAAGTCCTGCTACAATTTTCTTCTGGTAGAGTTGTTTTCTTTGCGAATTACACATATTACAACCTATCAATCTCAAAAAAGTATTTTTAAGGAATAAAATTTTGTGAAGGGAGCCTGTTATATTAAGAGGAATTTCAAGAAAAAGAAAGGCGTTGTTATATTAAAATGGATTTTTGTGAATGGGACCTAATTTTTGCTTAGATCATTCCCCTGATATTAAAAATAATTTTTTGAAATGTTTGTGTGTACTGCATTTGTTTTAGCTTAAAATTTAATTTTAGATCATGATTAAAATAAGTTTTAAAGGGAAAAAATACCATGTACATTTTAAATAAAATGTTGATCAAAAAGCTCTCCCTCCCCTTTCACCACCCTTAAAAAAGAAGAAAAAAAAAAGGTATCCAAGATTATTTTTAAGAATAGAAAAATTTATTATACATAAAGCATATACGGGAGAAAGAACTCTCCCTCTTGCAAGTCTCCGAAAATAGTGAAATATAACTTGAAATACTTGAGATATACATATTTGTAGAAAGAAATCTAGTGAGATGGAGGATTTTGGAGAAAATGTGCCTGTGGTCCACAGCTAAGTCTGTCTTTTAAAATGGAAAACATAAACATGAAATAAACTGAATTAAGATTTTTTAACGTAATTCTTTTTACAAGACAATTTGTAAATGTATAATCATTATAAACAATATAAGACTTTAACAAATAAGAAATAATAAGCATTAAAAATTGTCTTCCACCATGTGTTCAGGGAGCAATTTCACCCCCTCCCCTGATGAAAATATTAATTCCTTTTATTTTATTTTTTAATTATCCTAATTAGTCCTAATTTTCTTAAATTTTATTTTTTTTAAATAATCAGGGATAAATCAAAATTAAATTCCAAAGCCAGTGATGTGTAATGGCTCTCCACTGCCATCTTGCAAGTGTTTGTTTGTTTGTATTTATGTCGGCCAATTATCTACACTATGGGATATAGGCCCTATGGGGTGGGATGCCCATCGTGGGGGGTCTTTCTAAGGGAACCTAACCCGTATTTACACAAGGTTCGAAGAAAACCGCGGAAAACTCCGAACGGTTAGGCCGACGGTCGCGATTGGGTTCTAACCCAGCACCTACCGTCTACCAGTTTGGAGGTCAGAACCTGGCAGCCACTGGTGAAGCTCTTGCAAGTGTTTATACCAAGAAGATGTACGTACAATACCCCCCCCCCCTCTTCCCTTATATAATAAAAATCTTGTGTATGAACATGTTTTTATAAAAAAAATTATTCTTAAATATTTAATAACCTTTCCCAAAACCTTTTGTTTAAACATTTTATACATGCATTCAAACTATTAAAACATCTTAAAAATATATATTTCAGGAAATAAAACTAAAAAGTAGCAAGTAAAGAACAGCTATTATTTCCATTATTTAATTATGTTAAAAAATAAATAAAATATTTATCTCTAAATATATTAGTAATTCAGAAATTACTCGAATTCGCAAAATCTGCACAATTTTCCTTCTATTTTCTTTTTTTAATTCTTTTTTCCTTTTCAACGGTAATAATGAAAAAGAGTAGTAACAAAATTCAATTTTAAAAAGCATGCGTAACTTTGAAGGTAGTGTCTATTTGGTATCTCCTGGATCCAGAAAACTGGCGCATGCACATCTACCATGCTCTTGTACTTGGAGAACGCTACTTCTGCTGTTTTTGTATGCATTTTATGTTAAGCGACAAGGTTTCTGAAAACGCGATGGCGTGATTCGTATGGTGTCTGTCTGGGAACCGGTGATAGTGGGTTCGAACCCCGGTAAGCGGGGATCTCTGTAAAGTTTGAAATCAGAATAAATTAACTTTTTGAAAAATTAGATTTTTGTTTATTAATTATTACATAATTTATATTGAAAAATCAATTATAGCTTTCTGTAAATAAATACTTATTAATTATGAATTATATTATTTATATAGTATTAGTTATGCAGTTAATAATTACATAATTATTATACAATTATTAATTAATAATTATGTGATTATTATAGAGTTATTAATTAATAATTATATGAATATATTACATAATTATCATATAATATTTTTATATAGTAATTATGTAATGTATATATAATAATAATAATTATATTATAATAATAATTATTATTATATTATTTATATTTTAAACAAACTGGCATTTGTAATTAGAACTACATACATTTTGTTTTTAGCTGCAATTAATTATTATATAATGTAATTATTATTAATAAATTATTATGCAACATGTAAATATTAATATTACTTATTAATTGATTATTATATTGTGATATTAATATAATAAAAGTTATATAAATATTTTTCAAAGTTCAATTATTTATACTTAATTATCAATTATTTTTTATATAATTAATTATCGTATAATTATTAATAATTAATTATCAATTAATTTATTATATAATATATTTACAAAAATAATAATAATTATATTATTGTTTATAATGTTAAAGTTATAAAAATATTTTTCAAAGTTTAATTATTAATAATTAATTATTGTATAAATTTTAATAATTAATTGTCAATTAATTATATTAATGTATTACATAATTATATTTACAAAAAATTTATTATTATATAATAATATTAATATAATTATGTATAATTTATATTAAAAAATCAATTATAGCCTTCCTGTAAATAAATACTTATTAATTAATAATTATATTCTTTATATAGTATTAATTAATAATTATAAATATATTACATAATTATTATACAATATATTTGTATAATATAATATATTTATATAATAATTATGTTATTTATATTTTTTAAAAATTTGGCATTTGTAATTAAAACTACATACATTTTGTTTTTTAGCTGCAATTTATTATTATATAATTTAATTAGCATTATTATTAATAAATTATGATGCAACATGTAAATATTAATATTACTTATTAATTAATTATTATATAGTAATATTGATATAATTTATATTAAAAAATCCATTATAGCTTTCTCTAAATAAATAGTTTATATTAGTTTAGTAGTAATTAATAATTATATTATTTATATTTCTTAGAAAGCTATCTGTAATAAAAACTATATATATTTTGTCTTTCAAGCTGTAGTTCCAGGGAGAATTTTCATTTCTAATCCATAAAAAAACAAAGCAATAATATCAGAAGTCTGTGTGTGTGCAAGTGTGGGGATCCCCCGAAATTATACCTGCTTCATATTAATAATATTATATCTTAATTATATTAATCATTAACAATTTATTATTATCTATGTATAGTAATTATTACTAAATATTGTTAAATATTAATTATAAAATATTCATATATTTTTCATTTAAAATATGCATTTTATTTTTTTTTTATAAAAAATAATAAATGTTTAGACTATATGATAGTTATAATTGTATTCATATTGTACAAATAACCTATTTGAAATAAATAATAATAAATACTTAGTGAATACTAAATTAATCGTAAACATACGGGATTTTCTTTAAAATTTGAAGTATTAATTACAGTTTTGTGATTCTAGGGGATAGCATGTAGGTAGTGTCTACATGTTATCCCCTGGAATCACAAAGCTGGCGAGCGAGAGAACAGTAGATGTGCATGCGCCAGTTTTCTGGATCCAGGAGATACCAAATAGACACTACCAACTTTGAACGGCAAATAATGCGCATGATTGATTGATGACATGTCATCGCGGCTGCTGGGAAGCTATTCTATGTGCTGATTGGTCATCGTTTGGGTAATCGGTATCATGTACCGAAGATTGCCGAAGCCAGCTCGGAGATAAAGAAAGTCGAAGCTTGTTTTAAGAAGACCAGTCTGAATAGCGTTTTAAGGATCCTAGAATAAGAATCCTTAAATTTAACTTAAAGATTTTTATTTAAGGATCTTTACGGTGCGGACATCTGAATGCCTGCCTTAATTCAAATTTAATCATCAAAATTTGAGATTTGAAACGAAATTCAAATTTAAATTAATTGAAATTGTTTCGAGTTTAAAGTTATGGTAACATATATAACTTTTATTTTGGAATACGCTTAAATGTAATGAAAATAATCTTACTGAATAAGAATTTTTTATATATGAAAATATTTTTCCAGAGGTAAATTAAATAACTACAGCAACAAATAATATATACATAGGCAATTTAATATACATATATATGTATAAAATATATTAAACTCTCTCATTATTTATGTTTAAATTCATCAAACACCATTTACGCGGACTCTAAAAATCCAAGTTTTCAGTTGCATTAAAATCGTTAGCTTTTGACGGGGAAAAGTGCTGCTCACCAAATCGTGTGACAATTTTGTCTTTTCACGCCAAATATTCGAAAGTATTTTATTTTTATACATGTTTTCTTCTGGAATTCCACCGCTAATTTTCACTGATCCTTTATTACATACATGAGTAGTTTAATTAGTATTTTTTTTCAAAAAAATCTGAGTATGCCCAGTATGGAGACCTTCCTTGTAAGTACTTTAATTTACTAATTAATTAATACAATTTATTAATATATAGGGTTTTGTTTTTCTGATAAAACTATTCAGAAAAATTTTGATTTGACAAACATTGTGTACTCAAAAACCTCAATATGACTAAAAAAAAAAAAAAAAAAAAAGAAAAGAAAAGAAAAAGAAATGTTTATGTACATGTTCTAGCAATGTTAATGTTAATTTTAACCGTGATATTTTGAATGAAACTTTGATATTCCGATTTTTTTCCTGTGCCTTTTGGCTTCGAGATATCGAAATCCACCTGTATTGATTTACTGTCGGAAACCTTTTAGTTTAGTGTCGAAATTTTAAGATATACTGATTAAAGTGAAGAAACTTCTATTTTTTTTACTTAAACTTTAAATTTAGTTAGAAATATGTATCACAGAATTTAGGTGGTATCCCATGAAAATTCAAAACTGAAATACAAATATTTTGTATTTTTCCATATCACAATCTGGATATTTTCCACTCCATACAAATTTTACCTTTAATTGAAAATAATTATGCTTTTAATTATTCCTACTAACTAATTTTGTGTTTTCTTTTTATTTTATCAAAAATAAATAAATAAATAAATAAATTAAAAATGTGAAATTGCTTTTCATTTTATTTTTAAAAAAATTAAAAATGTGAAATTGTTTTTATTTACTTTGTTACATGATTTTTGATTGATTTAAAAAGTGCTTAAGAAATTTATATGATACAGGATGAAAATTGAAAATACCCAAATACTTTGAATTTTTATCTCAAAATAATCTGGATATTTTACAGTCTATACGAGTTTACTTCTCTTAGAAATAATACGTTCGTTTTCTTTTTCCTGAATCAATTGTATTCAATTTTTTAATATTTTTATTAATACTATTACATTTTATTTAATCGGAAAAATGATAGGTATCACCAAATTACATGCTGCTTTAACCCTTTAATTCCCATGCTAGAACACGTTCTAGAAATTATGTAGTTCATTTCACACCAGAAAAATTCAATGGCCAATTTCGTTTTATTTAAATACGGAATGTTCTGTTATTGATTAAAGCAAATATTGTTGTTTTAATTTTCTGGTGGGAACTGAAATATACGAATTAAAATATCTAGGGCGGTTTGGGATCCAGAGGGTTTACAAACCCTCTAGCTTTGGACAACCTTGGCGAAGGGAAAAAGTAGCCAAATAATTTGGCGAGAAGAGATGAATAAGCGCATGCACGCTGGGATGGAATGAGAATGAATCGATGAATTGAATTTTGAATCAAGAGTTTTGAATCACTCACAAATATGAAAAGTTTTCCCCGATAAATATCTCGAAATGATATGGAATGGGATAATAGGAACGACTCAAGTTGCACGCTGCACGTTGGAAATAGCATTTTAATGTAAATTCTATTTACAAACTGTTTCGTCAGATGCATATTTTATTTTAAATAGCGGCTTCGTTCCTGTTTTTGATATTCTGAAACGAAACTTGACGAATTTCTGTTCTTATTAAACAGTTTCGTGATTGTTTGTCGTTCGACATTAAGCCTAATGTTCACTACTACTGCAAACTGCTTGTTTTTTATTACTTGACGAGTGAGTGAACATTATTTCTTTTTGCCCTGGTCAATATGACCAAATTTAACATGGACTTTGTCCAAGACCCGATGTTTAACCCGGGCCTGGAACTTAGATCTAAGCTCCTCAGAAATGAACTTGCTGTTCACCAATTAGATGAGGATCAAAGAAACACACTAAAGATGTTATATGCCCATGCCTTCTACAAAAGCAATTTAGATGTGTGCAAGGCAAAACATGCTCTAAGACTCCACAGCTAAGGAGACCAAGTTGCAGAATTGCCAAGCTCGCCTGAACAACTTGATGGAAGAGATGAATAACTTAACGGTGAGCAATCCAGATTTTTCGATTTTTAGAGACATGCCTGTGAAACCCCCCCCTGCCCCCCTCAGTTGAGGAAAAATCTAATAATGAAAATATGCAAATAGATCATATTTCAAATAAACGAAACCGTGAGGCTGATAACTTTGAAGAAGATGATGAAGGTTTCAAAGTAGTAACATACAAAAAGCCTAATAATAGTAAAAATACCCCTGTGCCTGGTACTAGTAACAATGTTCAGAATGCCAGTGCACCTACTCCCAATAAAAAAGAGAAAATCCCCCCCTTCTTCATTGAAGCCATTCAAAACTGGCCTCATTTACTTTTCCTTCTTAAGTCAGTAGCACCATCTGTTCGTTCAGAAATGAAAAACAGACTGATAAAAATAAATGTAGACACTGAGATTGAGTACAGAAAAGTACAGCAGTGTCTGCAGAAAGAAAATATGCATTACCGTAGTTTTCTTCTTGAAAAAGAAAAAAACCAAAAATTTATTCTTAGAGGCCTCCCCAAGAATACAACTGTAGATCAAATTAAAGATTATATAGAATGTGAAGATTATAAGATAACCTCTATTCAGCAGTTGTCAAGAGGCAACACTAGGAACAAGGTCCCTTTGCCCTTATTTCTTATTCAGATTCCCAGACTGGAGGATCCTTCCAATTTATATCAGATAACTGAAATTCTGGGAATGAAGGTCACCTTTGAAAAATACAGAGGTAGAAAAGGCCCGCAGCAATGTCATAGGTGCCAAGGCTTTTTTCACTCATCGAATGGGTGTTTTCTGAAGAAACAATGTGTTAAGTGTTCAGGTGAACACTCGGCTTCAGAATGTACAAAGCCATTTGATGATCTTGCATCTGCGCGAATTGCTCGGGCTCTCACCCTGCTAATTATAGATTGTGCCCCAAATTCCCAGGAGATCACACCAAAAAAACATCAAGGACCTCCAGAAACAAAATCAGACCAAAGCCCCCCCTACTAGGAGGGTAAATAATGCAATGTCCTTTGCGGCAATTGCAACAGGCAAAGTCGCTGAGCCCACCCCCAGTACGAGTACTGGCCAAAATTTGTCGGCCCCCAAAATTGGTGCTATTCCGGATGCCGACTTTATTAATGAAATTTTCAAATTTGAAAAGAAGCTTGGAAAGCAAATTGTTCTCCAAACTTTTAGAAAGTGTCTCCCGGAGCTCCGTACTGCACCTACGGAAGTTGACCGGATATTTATAATATATAGTAACTTACCCAGCTTAACTGAGTAATTTTTTCCAAATTATTCCGTTTTTCGATCACCCTCCCTATCTGACAAATTCCCAGCTACAAAGAATTTGAATTCTCTTTCGATCCGCATATGGAATGCCAATGGGCTTAAAAGGCAAGCCTCTGAGTTTAAGGATTTTATCATGAGTAATAATTTAGATGTCATGTAGGTTTCTGAAACCAAATTCCAGGGTAACCCCGTTAAGGTCACCAACTATGTGCTTTTCAATGTAGACAGACCACCATCAGTTGGTGGCCGCATTGGTGGTGGCACTGCTGTATACATTAAAAATGGTCTCAATGCGTCTCTCGCTAAAGTCCCACTATTAAACCACATTGAGACCACGCCTATTGTATTAGATTTTCCATCCATCCCCCATCTTCTGATTGCAGCCATTTATAATCCTCATTCTCACAAAAGTCTTCGTCTGCTTGGTCAGGATTTATCTAACTTAACCCGTTCTTTTCCAAATTTTATCATTGCGGGTGATTTTAATGCTCATCATTATTCTTGGGGCTGCCATCGCTCCAACATGTCTGGTTATAAGATCCGCAGGTGGACAGATCAAAATTTTGCACAAATTATAGCACCGCTCGAGTCCACCCGCACTACTCATCACTCCATCATCGATTTTGCAATCACCCGCAATTTTCCCTTCCCGTATACCATTCAAACGGTTAACGATTTGTCATCGGATCATCTCCCAGTTGTGCTTAGATTCGAAGTGGGCAACTACCAGCTAGATATCCCCCAGGCTTTCTCAGTGAACTGGGAGGACTTTGGTCATGTCCTCGAGAACATGGACTTACCGCCCACTGAGATTCACTCTGCCGAGGATGTAACTTCTTCAATACAGGCATTTGGTGACTCCCTCCATAATGCTTTCCAAAAAGTTGCGAGACCTAGGCAGAGGGTGGTTGATGCATTTCGACTACCTGAGCACATCAGGGATTTGAAAAGAGAGAGGAATCGTTTACGACGGGACTGGCAGACGACTAGGGACCCTATCATTAAATCTCATTTCAATAGAAAAAACCACCAGGTTTCTGCTGCAATCAGGGAGTTTAGTAACTCACACTGGAACACCTACATTGAGTCTCTGACAACTTCTGACAACACCATTTGGTCGGCAACGGCACGCATTCGTAGGACACGAACACACATTCCAGCCCTTAATGGCCCAAATGGTATGGCCTATTCAAACACTGACAAGGCTGAGCTCATTGCTGACAGCCTTAGAAGCCAGTTTACACTTAACCAGGATGTCATCATTCCTAAAATGGTTGACATTGTAAATACTAAGGTTGAACATTTCTTAAACACTGAACATAATAACACACTTAATCCTGCATTGCCCTCTGAGGTTATTACTTACATTGGGAATCTCAAAAAGAACAAATCACCAGGCCTCGATCGCATCTCTACTAATATGTTACATCATCTGCCCCTTAACTTTATTTTCTTTCTTACTATCTTAATTAATTGCATGCTTAACCTCCGTATGTTTCCTGACTGCTGGAAAAAGGCTCTGGTTGTCCCAATCCCAAAAGCGGGTCTGGACAGACATGCCCCTTCCAGCTTCAGGCCTATCTCGCTTCTCTCTTGCCTGTCTAAAGTCTATGAATACATACTCATGTGCCGTCTGAAGGAGTTTGTTGTCTCCAATTCGATTATTATACCTGAGCAATTTGGGTTTCGGCCCAAGCATTCGACTCAACACCAGCTTTGGAGAGTAACGGAACTCATTCATGAGGGTTTTAATCGTAATCATAATACTGGAGTTCTATTCATAGACATCGCTAAAGCCTTTGACCGAGTCTGGCATTATGGACTTATTTTTAAGTTAATTTTATACAGAGTTCCTCCCCAACTTATTTTTATTATCTGGAATTACCTTCGTGGTAGGTCCTTTTGTGTTAAAGTCAATAATTCTCTTTCTACTACTCGCATCATCGAGGCTGGTGTCCCTCAGGGTAGCCTTATAAGCACTTGGTTGTTCAACCTTTACATCAACGATATCCCACGCTGGATTCCCAACGTCCTCTTAGCATTATATGCAGACGACACGGCCATCTTGACTTCCAACATTTCACTTCAGACTGTGTTACTTAAACTCCAAACTTATCTTTTGGCACTTAATAATTGGCTTAGGAAATGGCGTATTAAAGTCAATGCAGACAAAAGTGCCGCCATGATTTTTTCAAAGAAAGCTATCTCCCCAGACACTAATCTTTCTCTCAATGGTGACAGCATACCCTGGGTCACCAACTATAAATACCTAGGCATTCACCTAGATTCCAAATTAAACTGGGCTAGACAGATTCAGGATGTACTTCTCAAATCTAACAAAGCCCAAGGTTCCCTCAAATCTTTGTTGGCTTATCACAGCCGTCTGTCAATTTCAAATAAATTATTACTTTATAAGTCCTTTATCAGATCAACCATGACTTACGGGTCAGTTGTTTGGGGATCGATCTGTGAAACTCAGATGCAGAAAATTCAAATCTTTCAAAATGCAGTTTTGCATAGGATTTGTAAGGCGACTACGTTTGTTCGGAATGACGTCATACATGCTGATCTTAATATCAAGCCCATTGCTCAAGTTATCAAAAAACTTGCAATAAATTTTCATAGAGATCGCATTCTTATACCCAATGATGCGTTGCGATCCATCCAACCTTACAGTGTTAACGACACTCAGGGAAAGAAAAGACCACTGGTCATCCTTAGTAGAGATGGCGGATTTGCACCTCCATCGAAAAGAAGGAGGCGTGAACCCCCTTAAACGCATCATTGTGGACTTTCCAAATTCAAAAATTCATTTTCGTTTTGTTTTATTTGGCATCCTCCCACTAATTTAGCTAATGACGTCTTCCTGCCTCGCTTTTGGCACCGGGTAATATTTACCTTCCTAACTTGTTCCTAGTTACCTTGGGGATTAAAAAATTTAAATACTTGATTAATTTGTGTGATAGATAAAGTTTTGTTATCCTTTTTTAAGTTGTTTAATTTTGTACATAGAAATTTATTTTATTAATTGAAATTGCTTGCATCATTATGTTTATCTGTTTGCATCGTGTACTCTATTTCTATCATTTGCATTGTGTTACCTCTATACTTGTCATTGATTTCAATATTTCATTTGGTAAATTCACACTACTGTGATTTAAAATAATTGAATTTCGAAAATTAAAATTACTTATATTATTGTACTGGTCAGCCCTTTCCCCCTCCCTGCCCTGGCGTGTCTCTAAAACTCAACTGCTCAAAGACCATCTATCGACAGCACATCATCTGCTCTTCACCACCGCAGCTGCCTGAGAGATGAACATTAGACTCTTTTTATCATCATGATGAACTCTGCTTAGATCGTCTCTTGTTCGATGGAAGTAAACGTGGGCATCACGCCCACGTAGGTATTCCAATACCAATCACCTTTGAGCCTTTGAGCGAAATGGTATGTATTTTATTTATGTTAAACATATTATTATTGGATGCAACTTTTTTTAATTTTTACTGATAATAATTATTACTGATACTGGTGATAATTTATACTGATAAAAATAATGTACTACTTTGAAACTTATTTTATTTTTACGATACTTGTTGAGAGTTGATATAAGCCTAACATGTGAAGTGTTATTCTAATTCTTAATTTTCTGTAATCAAATATTACTAAATATACATTAGACTGTTCAAAATTTTAAGTATACTAATACTAAAACATTTTTATTTTATTTTGTAACTTAAAAAAAGTATAAAAAAGATTGTATTCGGTCTTGTTACAATTCGTTAGATCTTTTATCTTTAGTTGTTAAGCAATTCGAAAATATTAAAATATCTACAAGTCTATCTACAATCTTCTCTGATTCCCTCCCTATCCTCTAAAACAAATTTTTATTGAACACCTGCAGCTGCATTTAAATAAAAAGATAGGTGCAATGTATCCTTAGATTGTGATTTTATGAATTGCCCAATTTGAATATGTATGACTTGCTTTTCTAAATTGTAAGTCTTCAATTTTTTTAGTATGCAATTATGCATGATTTGTTTTTATTATTTTTCAGATCAAAACTACAGACTTTTCATAAGTTGCTGTTGACTCTGATGTTCAGCCAGCAGTAAGCATTCAAATGGCTTGAAACACAATTGCTTTTCTTGCCTTTAAATGTCTATCTGCTAGCTCTTAGGAATTCACATAGATGTCTTTGTGTACCATTCCACAGAAAGCTATTTTGAGGATGATGCAAATTTAAGTCAAATCTTTAAGAGATTTAACCAAATATTTTTTCAGATGTCTGTTTACAAGTTAAACTTTGTGGTAAGTATTCAATTTTATAATTAAATACAGAAAACATTTCATGTATTCAGTTTTAACCGTTTAGCTTAATGTAGTAGATTTTGTTACCATCGAATTTTTAATTTTGGTGATATTTAGCGAATTTTTGAGATTCTTTGCATAAATATTTTGTTATTTAAGAGAGAATTTAGGTAACATTATTTTAGTGTATTAATGTCAATTTTGTCTCCTGCTATTTTAAAATTTAAAATGATTTTAATGCCTAAAGGCATAAAAAGTTTTGAATAAAATTTTTAGCCTTCTTACGAGTCCAGGCCAATTTTTTTCACTTTCGGAAAAGAAATTTCCTACGTAACTTGTAGCTTAATATAGTAAATTTTGCTATCAACAATTTGTAGATTTTAGCTTGTTTAATGCGATTTTCAGCATTTTTGGATTTTTTTCCTTTTTCTTGTTATTACAGTGTTTTGTATCGATATTTTTTTGATTAATGAAGGAGTTCAGATTGTAATAATTTGTTCCATTATGATAAATTTTGTCCACATGGATTTGATACTAACTTTTATCCTATTATAGTAAATTTTGTCTTCTGGATTTTTTAAAATCTGTTTTTTAGTAATTTTTCAAATTCCGTGACAGTTTTTTGACATTGGTAAAAGAATTTTGGTTTCTAATTTTTAGCTTAAACTGTACAATTTGTTCCCTACGCTTTTTGAATTTTACCAATTTCTAATGTGATATTCAATGCAACTTTTAGCAAGTTTTGGGGATTTTTGGCATTCCATGTTGATTTTTAGTTATTCATGAGCGATTTCCAATTGCTGTGTTTTCCGACTGAACATAAAATTTTTACAGGAACGACTTACAAACATTCAGCGATTTTTAATATAATTTTCAATTAAATTTTTAGCCATGTTTAAGTTTTTTAATGATTTTTTGCCATTCAGAAACCACTTTCAATATCAAACTTTTTTCCTAATATAGTTATTTTTTGATTGCAATGTTTTATCTCTTAATAGGATTTTTGGCGTTCCATGTCAAACATTTTGTTATTCATGAATAATTTCCGATTATATATTTGTGATGCATAATATCTACAGTTATTTGGCTAAAAAATTAAAATTATCAATACCGTTTTTTTGCTCTTTGCAACAGGGTAGGGTACCAACTCCGAAAAGAAACGATTCCTCGGACTCTATCTGAAATGAAACAACTCTGAAAAGTTCGATTCATTGAACTCGTCCAAAATGAAACGACTCTTTAAAGGAACGATTCTTCGGATTTGTTTCTTCGGAAAGAGCGACTGCTCTGAATCGTTTAGAAATGGCATAAATCACGCACTTTTTTTTGTTCTTTGCAACTGGGTAGGGTAGATTAATTTTTTTGAAAAATAAACTAAATCTTAAATTTAGAATCGTCGAGGTTGGAAGGGTTCCGGATTTTGGATTTTGTACTCGACAAACACAATGGGGTGCTGCAGTAGAGGTCTGCACGGGCCCGGGCTTGGCCCGTAACCGGCCCAGCGGAATCGTTTAGAATTTTCTAACGGGCCGGGCTGGCAAAAAAATTGAATGGGTCAGGCCGATTAAAAAAAATTTTCGGGCCTGTTCTTCAAAAATCTTTAGAACGGGCCGTTCTGAAGATTTGAGCAGAAACGATAAAACATGGGCTATTTTCAACGAAAATGGTTTTAACGAGAATAAGTATAAATGTGGCCACACTAGTTTGACAGCTTCAATATAAAAATGCGCAGTGTATCGGCATCGGAGAATTGCATTATATGTAACCCATTTTAATATATTTTTAGCTGACTCATGCTAGTCCGAGATCACGCTTGCATTATTTTTCTACATATAGACTGGCCAGACCGGTACTAGACTTAATTATTGACAGAAAAGTGATTTGTAAAATTATTAACAGCGATAAAGAACTTATATTAGCTGTCTTCGGATATACAGTTGGCAAAAAAAGTATTTGTACACTCTAAAATTTTTAATTTTTTACTAAATAAAAACAGATATTTTGTCAAAAATAGTTTTAATACAGTCTATTTACCGTGCGTTTTAAATTACACAACAGAAAATTTCGATAAAGATGTAAAATAATTTTCTAATGGGAAAAGTTTAAAAATTTCTTGCAAAAAAAGTATTTGTACATTTCTCCATCCTGATATGTACTGTGTTTTATAGTGTTTATGGTTCAAAGGACTACTTTTACAGAAGCTGTTAATAATTTTTAAATTCATATTATATTTGTCTGACATTTAATTTGATTTGCTCTTGAAGTAATTGAATATAGAACCTGATACTAGAGAGGCACCTCTAGATATATGAAATCCTATGATTGAGCATAATAAAAATTTAAATACGCAACAAGAATTTGTAAAAGCTATTAAATTACCATTTACAACTATTGGATGTATAGTGAGAAACTATGAATAAATTAAAAGAATCGAAATTCAATGAAAACCAGGACTTCTTAGCAAACTAACAATGAGGGAAAAAGAGAGTGTTGTTAAAAAAGCTTTAAAAATTCCTGTGCGTTCGGTTCAAAAATTTGCTGGAGACCTTGCGACATCTTCTCGCATCAGAGTAATACCTCAAACAATAAAAAATATTCTTCTCAATGCAGATTTAAAAGGAAGAACCTCAAGGGAAAATCCATTCATCAACGAAACAAATAGGCGAAAACGCATAGTATTCGCTTTCGCATACAGAAGTAAATCATTGGATTTTTGGAAAACAGTAATTTTTTCTGATGAGGAAAAATTCGGAATTTTATTACCATCAAGCATTCGAAAAAATTGGCGTAAAAATAAAACTGTTCTAGATCCAAAACGTATACCTCAAACTATCAAGCATGTTGGGGGGAATATTATACTTTTGGGGTGTATAGCTTCTAATGGAGCAGGACATTTAAAATTTTTTGACAATGGAAGGACAGGTTTAACATACAGTGATGTGTCGCGCCATAATTTATTAAACTGTGCCAAGAAATTATGCATAGAGGAAGCTTTTCACTTTCTGCAGGATAATGACCAAAGCATACTGCTGTGATCACCAGCACATGCTTACGACAATACTCGAAGACGACTGGTAATTCCTCTAAAATCTCTAGACTTGAATCCAGTAGAAAATTTGCAGATGCTATTGGATGCAAAAATCCGAAAAAAAAAATATGTATTAGTAAAAAACAGTTTTAAAGAAGCTCTTATTGTGTCATGGAATAACATTAACCAGACCACTACAAAAAAGTTGGTGGAATCTATGTCATACCATCTAGAAGTAGTCATAAACGCTAAATGAATTCGCACAAAATATTAATTTGTATCATTTTACTAAATTTTCCTTAATTATATTACATTAAGATAGTGTACAAATATTTTTTTTGCATTATAATTTTGTATATTTGTTTATTATAATGTAAAAAATCGATTCGTTTAATTTTGTTTCTGCTTCTATAATATTATAATGCATTAAATTAATGTATTACAGTATTTTTTGCTTAAATCTTTTGTTTAATTTCATTATAATTTAAAAAAATGAAGTGTACAAATACTTTTTTTGCCAACTGTATACTTCTTGATGATTTTTAAATTAATTTCTCAATAATGCGAAAGTTTGACACATTTTCTGATTAATTTTAAATTGTAAAAGTATAAAAGTGATAAGCCTAACTATTGAAGGGATTTGGAATCGAATAGCGTTTTTCATTTTTGGTAAATAAAGTACTAGTATAACCTTGTTGAGATATAATCGTTTCTCAAATGATTGCAGGTTTTTCTCCCTTCCCTTGCTATTGCTTCCGGAAATTCTATTCAAAATGCTAATTATGACAGTATTTTATTTGTTTGCAGTATTCTTAAATTGCTTGTATCAAAAAATGGATAACGCCATTCGATTATATAGTTTCTGAATAAAGATATCTGCTAATCTTATGCGTTCCTGAGAAAAAAAAAATGAATTTAGATATGTATCGCAAAGGAGCTTCTTTAAATTTAAGAATGAATTTGGATTTGAAATCTATACAGGGCTTGAATTTCAAGGCGGGATGGCGGGATTTGCGCCCAAAATTTTGAAATCCCGCCCAAAAAAATATTGTGGGCAGGAGGCTCCCGCCCAACAAAAATCATGAATTTTCGGAAATATTTTGCATTATGTTCAACTCTCGCCTTTTTGTGAATTTTGGGATATTTTCTTGTACCTGAATGATATTTTTTCAAGTTTTTCACAATGAAAAATCGTTGAAATTCACAATTTTTTTCTGCAACCAATTGACAAATTTTGTAATTTTTTTTACAGGTGACCACGATTGACAAGTTTCATGCTATCTTCCGCCGCGAGAACGGAGTTATTCCATTCAAAATGTTCCAAAAAATTAACACATTCGATTTCAAAATGTATGAGACATCGATTATCAGCTCAGAAATTCGGATAGACATGTTCGAATGTAGGTTCATATTATTTGAACCGAGCTAAGTCGCATTTTTTCACAATCAATTTTATCAATCGTTCGCGTGTTTCATCAAATGCAAACACAGGAAATTTTGTTATAGGATCGCAATAGAAATGGCAATTTTGTTGAAACATCCAGGAAAAAAAACCCGAATTTTTTCAAAGAATTGCGAAAAAAAGGCGACTTTCTTCAAAAGATTATGATAAGATGAATTTTGTGAAATATTTGCAGAATAAACGTATATTTCACGAAATTATTGCAAAATAAATGCGAATTTCGTGAAATTATTGCAAAATAAATGTGAATTTCATAAAAGCTTCGCAGAATAAATTTGAATTTAATGAAAGGATCTCCAAATTAACATGGATTTCATTAAAAGATGATAAAAAGCCCCCCCCTCCCCAAAATTTTGTTGAAGGAGCGCGAAAACACAAATTTCATTGAAGATCGAGAAAAAACTGCTACTTTATTATAAGGATCGCTCGAAAATGCCAAATTTATTAAAGGCTCTTTCAGAGGTGATTGTGAATAAAAAATATATTTATGAGATTTACAGCAAATTTTCTGAAATGTTACAGCAGCATGCATGCATGAAGGGCGGGGGGGATTTACTTTTGACACTGTGGTTTTCCCCCAGCCCTTTGACGAAAATTGTGGATTTTTCAAGATCTTTTGAAAAAATCATGACTTTTTTGATGAACTTTGCTAATTTTTTCACCAAGCTTCCACGAAATTTGTGGATTTTTAACTGTCCTTTGAGAAATTTTGCGGATTTTTTGCGATTCTTTCATACAATTCGGGGGCTTTTGACAAAATTTGTTATTTTTTTGTGATATGCATTTTTCACGATTTGTTTAACGATATTTTCGTTTTTTCTGTGATTCCTGTCCGAAATTTCAGTCTTTTTGCGAATCTTCAATGCAAAATAACGATTTGCGTTTTTCTCTCACTATTCTTTGACGAATCTTGTGTTTTTTATGATCTTCAGGCAAAATTTGAGTTTATTTTTATGATTATCTCACGAAATTTGTGTTTTCCTGTGCACTCTTGACGATATTCACGATTTTCTGTGAACGATTTACAATTTTTTTTTTTTAAGGCAACAATTTGTCAAAATGTGTAGTACATTTTTTGTCTAAATTTCCAGATTGATGATGATTTTTTTTTAATTTTCAGAACCGAATACCTTAAATTTGTTAAAAATACAGAACATAATTGCCTCTGGATCGCTTAATGATTGCAAAATTCATCAAAAGATCTCTTAATAAACCCGAATTGTGCCACAATATCAAGAAAAATATAAAAAAAATGTGAATTTTGTGAAAGGGTCGTAAATAAACGCAAATTTAGTCAAAGGGCTGCTAAAAAAAATGGAAATTTCGCTGAAGAATCGCAAAAATATGTATATTTTGTCAGAGGGTTGCTGAATTAACACAAATTTAGTCAAAGGATTAGATGCGTGCGAAGATAAAACTGCATAAAACTGCTAAAAAATGAAGACTCACAAAAAAAAAAAAAAAAAAAAATTATTTTGTCAGTTAAACAAAAAAAAAAAAAAAAAAATGTAGCCATCTCTTTGGAAAACAGCACACACACAAACATATACGTTTATTATAGGTATAATTTTTAATCGAAAATATATACTGAACTAATTTTTGAAAAAATAGGTTAACCTGAATTAAGCTTGCAGGAATATACACTCAACCTAAGATCAACCTGAACCAAAAACAGATTTCACTAGACCTGTAACAAAAGTAATTAGCACAGGGCAGGAAATTACCCCCTGTAAAGTAAAGACTAAATAGACTACATAAAAGCTTGACTTAGTTTCTCTTTTAAATAAAAAACACATTTTGCATAATTATTCCAAGTTGTTGGTAAAAATTGCTTCAGTGGTATTTTGTCATGTCTTTATTCGTTCAATTCTTTAAATAGCACATAAAATTACAGTAGGTTTTAAAGATTTTTTTCTCCCTCCCAAGCAGCTGAACTCTCCTCCGTTTATAAATGTTGGGAGGGAGACTCCCCTCCTCTGAAAAAAAGAATTTCAAGCCCTGCTATAATAAAATGATATAGAAATATATTTATAAATCTTTTATTAAACAGCTTCAAAATTAACGATGTTTTTAGCTTTCTTTCTTTTATTCTAAGCCATATTAATTTTTTAATGAATCTTTATTCGAATGTTGAAAGCTTAAGAATCTAAGTAATCATTAATGATGTTAATGTGTATTTGCTGTAAAATATACTGTAAAATCATTCCATAGATATGTATGCAGTATTCTTTAAAGGAATCTTAGTTATATGATAAAAATCTGAATTTTTTAGAAATCGTAGAAATTGTAACGGACCGAAATGGGCCGGGCCTTTTTTCGCTGATTTTTGTACGAGCCGGGCCCGGGCCTGGAAATTTCAGCCGTGCAGAATTCTATGCTGCAGCACTGATTCACTAGCAAATTATTTTCTGATGTTTGATTTATAGATTTTTTTTTTTTTTTTTTTTAGGTCTTGTGTATAAGTTGACCCCCCCCCCCCCACTTTGAAGTTCTTTTTTTTGTCTAAAATTTCACGACTTATCACGGTAGCTATTATAGATCTATCATTGCAATACTTGGCAATAGTTGCGACAGCTCTTCCAAACCAAGAAATAACTGTATTTAAGCAGTAAAAAAAATCCTTTACAAACATGGGAGAACTCTCTAAATTTCGCGGCATAGCGAAAAAAATGTACAAATTTTGATGTTTTTTTCAAATTTTTTGAGGTTTAAAAGTTGTAGAAAAAAATATCACGATTTCCAATTAAAAAAAAATCTTTGTATAAGCCACAGCGGCTTTTTGGAAGGTTTTTTTCTTGTATAAGCCGCGGACTATACACTCGAAAATATGGTACTAAAAATTTTAAAGTGCTGATTATGTTCTGAAGAGACTGAAGTATGAAGAACTACAAAATTTTGGAGAAGGTACTATATACAAAGTTTTTCACCTCATAAGCCGATTTTTGATTTTTTAATTTAATTTTTATACAATCTTTAGCAGAGTTTTTATAATGTTTTGAGAGGATTTTTCAAAATTAGAGAAAAGAATACGGTTTCATTCTTTTAACCTAATATAGTGAATTTTCATTTCAATACAATTCATTTGAATTTTTTAATGCAATTTTTTAATTTTTTTTTTCTTTTTGCATTTTGCCGCTGTTATTTTATATTAGTTATAAGAATTTTGTTTCAAACTTTTAGTCTAATGTATAAAATTTTGTTTGCTAAGATTTATGAATTTTAGTTAGTTTTAATGTGATTTTTCAAGATTTTTTGCATGATGTTGATATTTTCTTATTTATGATTTATTTCCAATTTTAATGTTTTGTCCTATTGAGTAAATTTTTAATCCTACAATTTTTAGCATTTTTTCAAGTTCTATTGGTGATTTTTTTTAAATTCAGAAGTAAAAATTGATTTTAAACTTTTATTTAATCTAATTTTAGCAGTTTTTAAAGATTTTTTTGGGTGCCGCGTCGGTTTTTTTTATCAATCATGATAGATTTCAGACTACTACTTGATTATGCTGCTGACCAATTTTGCCAAATTATATAAATCGCTAAATTATGCAAATTGGTGTAATTTTTATGTTTAATTATGAAAGGACTAATAAATTAGAAAAACAAATAAAACAAAGAAGTAAATAAATCACTTGATGACATAACAAACATATTTAATGTCAAGTGAATGATGAGATTTACGATTACCCATTTGGTGATAGTTTCTTGGTTGACGGATAATCAAGTTGTACAGGTTAGTGATGGGCGATTCTCAAAAATTCAACAATCAAGAAAAATCGATATAGTCACCAATTATTTTCTAGAATCTACAATCAAGATGTTTTACATTTGATTGTAACACAGAGAAGCTAAAAGCAGTTGTTGCGATTCTTAGTTATTATTCTGGCAAAAAACGTCATGGTAATGGTAGGGCTTGCTCGATAATTCTGCTGTCACAATTATTTGCTTCAGTTTTAAGTTTATGGGGTTACTGCAAGAAGCAAAAAGACCTGCTCACTAATGCTAATTCTGTGGAACAAATTCATAGAGATCTCTTATTTGCATTTCAATATTTTTATGTGGTTTTCATTACATTGAACAGCTGACAAGGAAGGTCTCCATACAGGCATACCCCGAAAAATCTGAAAAAATTACAGAATGTTCTTCTCGTGCGGATATATACGTTTATAAAAAAAATTTCGGCGGAATCTCCATTCAGTAACAGTAAAAAAATAATGAAAATTTCGTTATTTGGCGATTTATCGCCGGTTGGCAATGGAATATAATTTCAAAAAAATTCTTTATGTCAAATATACTTCAAGAAAAAAAAAGTTTCATGTTGAACTTGTTTTGATAAGTTTAATTTAAATAACTTTAGTTTTGTAAGTTTTAGTTTGTTTTAAGTATAATTTTGTTATATCAAAATTTATATGTATTTATATTCAAATTTAATCATCAAAATTTGAGATTTAAAACAAAATTCATAATTTAAATTTAATTAAATTGGTTTCAAGCTCAAAGTCCAATAGAGAATTGTCGATTAGATTTTGTTGCTATGGAAAATATGATGTTTAATTTTGAATATGCTTAAATGTATGAAGATAATTTTTCTCAATGATTTTTTTTTAGCTAGGAAAACATTTTTTCCAGCGATTAATTAAATAACTACTTCAACGAGTAATATATATATGTAATACAATATGTATATAGATTTATATAATATATTAGTCTCTCATCATAGGCGTAACTTGCGGGGGGGGGGGCTGGGGGCCCACCCCAGACATCCCAGTGCCCCCCCCCTAGAATTTTAAACTCTTGTGGTAATGTTAGAACGTAAAAATTTTATTTTTTCGAGAGATTACACATGCCTCAGAGTGGGACGCTAAGCAGGCTATTTTTTACATTTGTCTTAAGTCTATATTTTTCAGATTTAGTCTCTTTTCCCGCTTTTTTTACAATTTTTTCTTACTCATCGATCACCTCCAACAGCACATGCTAACAGTATCAGCTTTTAACGAAAACCGGTCACTCATTTTGAAAAAGGCTGGCATTCATTTATACTATTGGAAATCAGCCGAAGGCTAAAAGGAATGGTCATTTCTTGTCACTGTCTCGGGTTTTTCAATACTGCAACATTGGGGGAGGGGGGCTTAATTAGTTACACCTGTTTCTTGCTCCTTTTTTGGGACTGGACACTCTCGAAAACCAAGAAAAACACAAAAACGCATGCTCGTATGCATTGAAGGTTAGACAAAACATTCCACAAACATTTTGTTGTTAGTTGCTTTAGTGCTAAGGTATTATTTTCTTTTATTGAGCATTCCGTTGTGACTGATATTAAATACTCTTCTGAGAAGAAAATTATGAAAAAAGATGGATATATCAGTTCATTTTTTTAAATCTTTGAATTCCTTGAAGCATTCATTAAATCCAGGTATGTTTGGAAAGTTTATAATTCATTTGTATTTATGTTTCTGGAAAGATATTAACTTAAATGTTAAAGTTTTCGTATATTATCCTTTTGTTAAGTTTGTTCTCAAATCCACAGAGACTACTTTCAAACAATTTTTAGGTGCGTTCGTAATTATGTAAATACATAGCACCTGTAGTTGTCGTTCAGTCTATTTGTCCGTCCGCATATAACAACGTAAAAACTACCCAACCGAATCATTTGAAATTTAAAAAGTATAATTATTACATAATTTTGTCGAATTTTATTTATTTATATTAATCGTTAATTATTTAAAATTTTATGGAAATCGGATGCATAGATCAATAACAGGGACAATCAAAAGTATTCTGTTACACTACGTTCAATGGGGAAAAAAAGTTTCAAATGCATTTTAATCGTTTGAAATTTAATAAATATAATTATTACATAATTTTGTCGAGTCATTTCAAATTTTATGAAAATCAGATGGTTAGATTAATTACAGGTACAATCAAAATTATTCCATTACATTACGGTCAATGGGGGAAAGGTTTCGAATGCATTTTAATGATGTTACACTCATTCAAACATAATAAAATTGATATGCATTTATGAAGTACATACATTTTATAATATACATTTTGCATAATCTGTAGTGCAAAGAACTTTTGTTATTGATTTACAAGGTCAGACAAAAGTATTCTATTACAAAATGGTATAGGGAGAACATTGTTTGGTGCGCATTTTAATTGTAATTAACTATTTAAAATTTTATGAGATTGATATATGTTACTGAAGAATGTTACAAGTTATTTTCTGTATAAAAGAAAACAGATAGTATTTACAGGGACACACAAAAGATTTTGGCAACTATACTGTATCCGAAATATTGTGTACTATTATATCAAGATCTGAATAATTTTAAGTGAATCCATAATTATATAAATAAGTAGCACCTATATTCGTCGTTCAGTCTGTCAGTCCAATGTCTGTCTTTACAATCTATACTAGAAAAAATATTTATTAATAATTTACAGGGCCACTCAAAAATATTCTCCTACATAATGGTATACGAGAATATATTGTTTGGGATGTGTTTTAATTATATTCAACTATTTCACATTTTATGAATATGGTATACGTTGCTGAGGTGTAATACAAGTTGTATGTCCATGTATATTTACAAGAGCACACACACACACACACAAAAAAAGTAAAAAAAAACGACCATTATATTATATCTGAAATACTGTCTACTATAACAGCAAGATATGAATATTTTTAAAACTTCGTTATCTTACGAATGCACCTCATTTGCTGCGCTTCACGTACAATTTCCAACTTGTTTTATTAATTCTTATTTAAGGGTGTATTTAAATCAAAAAGGGCAACTTTGTGACACATGTTTTAATTTATTTTTATTCGGAAATGCGTTAAAATAGCAAGTGTTATTCAGAAACTGTCTAATTGCACTTAATTTTCTGTTTTTGTAAAAATACAATACATCTTTCATAACAAGCCTTCAAAGTTGCTGTTTTTGAACACATTTCCCGACGAAAGCAGAAAAACCGGTCTAAAAGCAGGAGAAAAACGGGTGATCATGTGATTGAAATAGCTTAGAACTGGATAGATAATTTAACTATCATAAAATGGAAAAATAAGTTCGATTCAAAATCGCTTCCATTGTCAAGCATTCTAATTTTATGTATTTCCGTTTTAAAAAATGAGTTTGTAAATGTGTCAAAACGCTTTGTGTTTGTTGAGCGGAGCAGTTGAAACCACCCTTAAAAAACGCACGAAATAGGCAAGTGGGTTAACGGAAAAAAAAGTGACCAGAAAAAAAAAAGTAAAAAAAGTTATCGGAAAAAATGACATAAATTACGAAAGCGGAAAAAAGTGATTCAGAAAAAAAGTTACCGGAAAAAAAGTGACAAGGAATTGATTTTGGGGATTCATTGGTTAAGTATATAGGGGGGGATCAGGGGGAGGCTCTTAATTTAAGTAAATGTGTTTTTCATGCTGAATTAACTGTTTTGGTTCAATTTTTGAACATAAGATTACCATCCCCCACCCCATCCGCCCTTAATTAGATAAAAGGGGTCTTATGCAGAATTATACAATGTGTGTAATTTTTTTGGTATGGTTTTTTCTGATAAGGGTTATATATAGTATTTAATGCCTGAAGAGTTTTAGGAGTTTAATGATTAAGAAAAAGGGGGATGGGGGAAACCTCTCTTAAATTTAATTAATAGTTTTTTGAGCAGAGTTATCCGATTTGTTTGGAATTTTAGATTTTTAGCCCTCAAATTAGATTAATCAGTTTTTATCCAGAATTATCCGATATTTCAAATTTTAAATATAGGTTCTTTCTGATAAGATAAATTCCTGGATAGTTTTAGGGGTTTAATGGCTAAATATAAAGGGGGGGGGTGGGGGGATAATACCTCTTACGTTAAATAAATGCCTTTTTACGCAGAATTATCCGATTTACCTCAAATTTTAGACATACGTTCATTATGATAAGACGTATTTCTGATTAGTTATGGGGGTTCTTTTGCTTATTAAAAAGAAGAGGGGGCAAGCAATTATCCCCCCCCTTAAATTAGATAAGTCGGTTTTTATTTAGAAATATCCGATGTATTTCAAATTTTAAATATAGGTTCTTTCTGATAAAGTAAATCCTTGAATAGTTTCAAAGGCCTAATGGCTAAGTATAGAGAAAGAAACAGAGGATAACCCCCCTTAAATTAAATAAATGGCTTTTTACACAGAATTATTTGATTTGCTTCAAATTTTGGATGTACATTCATTATGCTAAGGCGTATCCTTAATTTGTTATGAGATTCTTTTGCTAAGTATACATGGACTAACGGGCGATTATTGAAAGAAGCTTGCTTTCCTCATTTGACGGAGGGGGATGTCCGGTACATATTGCGGGTGGCTAGCATCTTAAGAAATTTGATGATTAAGGATTTCTTGGTAAAGGTTAGCTGCAAAAATGACCATGTAAAATAAAAAAGCGAGTTGAATGCAACTGAACGCAAATAGCAAATAAAAAGAAATTTTCTTTATTTTTTAATTTAATGATTGAAAACAATTATGCCAGAAAACGTAACACATTTTACCTTTTTCCTTATAATTATTAATTACAATTCATTTTGCATTTAAAACTGGTTTATTTATTTTATTTTATTTTTTATTTGTGAAAAAAGTAATATGCTAAATCATTTGTTGTAATTGTCATTTTAATTTCCGCTGAAATACTTATTATTTAAAACTGGATTTTTACTAATTAATGTCCCATATTACACATCACAAATGATAATATATAACATTTAAAAAAATGTATGTTAGAAAATTTGGTACTACTCTGTTATCCCGTCGACCAATTTCGCCAAACTAATAACCAAAATATACAAAATGACATAATTTTTATTTTAAATAACGAAAAAACAAATAATTAGAAGAATATTAATAAAAATTCAAATTTAAAAAAAAACTAAATAAAATCACTTAATGACATTTAAAACACGTGAACCGTATTTAATGTCATTGAATGTGACATTCACGATCACCCATTATTGGCATTTAATCTTAGTTTGGCGATAATTTTTTGGTCGACCAGATAACCTAGTAGTACCAAAAATTTTAATGTCCTATGTAGTTCCTATGTAGTTGTAATGTCTTTTTATTTATTTTTTTATTAATTGATCTACAGTTTTAATAAAGAACTTGAGGAACAAAAAATGTGTTATCGATGAACTTAACAAATAAACCAACTGAATAAAGAGAAACTGAGGACATGACACCACAATACTATATATAAGCCTTATCAAAAAGAATCTATATCCAAAATTTGACACGCGTTAGAAAATTCTACTTAAAAACCCATTCATCTTATTTAGGAAGGAGGGGGGTGGGGTAATCATCCGTTCCCAAAACTAATCAAACAAGCATCTTTTCAGTATGAACATATATCCAAAAATTGAATCAAAACAGTTAATTTAGCATGAAAAACCCATTTACCTAAATTAAGAGCCACCTCCTTTCATACTTAACCAATAAATCCCCAAAATCAACTCCTTGTCCCCTTTTTTCTGGTAACATTTTTCCCGTGTCACTTTTTTTTCGCTATTTTAGTTTGCCATTTTTTCCGCTAACTTTTTTTCCTAGATTCAGAATTAAAAAGCTATGTAAGTGAGAAATGTTCTCAAGGCCCGACTTAGACAGTGGGGGGCCCTGGGGCAAACATTTTTAGGGGGGCCCCCACAATCATAAAATTTTTCGTGAATTATATTGAAGCAACTAAAACTAAAATTCATACCTATTATATGAATAATACATAAATTTCGAACCAAGTACTATTCACATATATACATAATAGCAGAAGAAAGAATATTTAAAAAAAAGTATAAAATGTATTTTTTTTCGGTTATAGGAATATTAGGATAAATGTAAGCCGTTAAAATGTAAATGCACTAACTATTAGCTTTTTTTGATAATGTAACTAGTACCTGAAGTGTGCATGGGGCACGGAAAAGAGGAGGTATTAGATGAAAGACTCTTAAAACGAAAAAAAAAAAAGAACTTTGGTCACTTTGGGCCATTTTTAATCATTTGGCACTCTTTTAACAAAAATTTATATCTCCTTCGGGGGGCCCCGGGGCAATTGCCCTGCATGCCCCTGCGTTAGTCAGGCCCTGAATGTTCTTCATTCTTTGATAAGATCTTTCAGAAAGATGATTCTCACAGTAATTGATTTGAAACGAATTTACGATGTGGTAGCGACAAAAAGAAGGAAAAATGGTTATCATGTGATCAAAATTGCTATAACTCATTAACTAATTTATTTATTTATTAAAAAAATGGCGACTCTGTTGTTTATAAGCAACTCTATCCACCCCCCCTCCCCCCAGAGCCGAATTCTGGCTGCATCACTGCATTAAGAAATTTTTTCTCCCTCTCTCCCAGTCACTGTTTTGAATCAAAAACCTGATGTATAAAGCCGCTATAAGATTCACCAACATTTCGAAAGATTTTTGAGCCAACACTGGATTTCCTCCAACTTTTCGCGAAATATCCTCACAACACCCAGTGTGATAGCAAAAAGCAATGTCCCCCAACTTTTTTCTGCAGTTCAAAAAAACTCTCCACTAACCGAGACTTTTCATCGAACATCGAGCCTTTCAACAAATCAAAGATAAGCGATTGACAGGAATAGGCGATAAATATTAAGGGTGTATTTCGATTCAAACTGCTTATTTTCCGATTTATTTTTAAATTCATTTTTGCTGTCATATGCATCAAACTTGCAAATTGTCTTATTTAAAAAGTATACAAGGTGCCATGATTGTCGATTCTTTGATAAATACAGAAAATATTGCAAAAAAGCAATCGAAAACGGCATTTTGAACAGATTTTCCCCAAACGGGAGATCTGTGAACGAAAAAAGTGTCAAATTGAGAAGGTAATTGTTTATAAATCAAATTCTAATGAATTGAGCGTAAAATGATATCACACGACACCTTATACGTCTCTTCAAATATCCCTTCAGCAAGTTTCATGTTTCTACTTTTAAAAATGTCTGAAATTGAATCAGAAAATTTCGAGCTGTTGAAGATGGAAAAGCATTTTTCCGAATACACCCTTAACGGCTGGTACTAGTAGTACTGGTTTTCCTACTATTCCTCCACCTTTTTCACAAATAATTGTAACCTTTTTCTCTCTTTGAACGGGAAAAAGTTGGGGTTAAAATCTGCTGAAAAGTTTGTTGCTCGTAAAGTTTATGAATCTGATAGCAGCTAAAGACAGAAGAAAGTTTTATCCAATTAGTTTCTTTGATAGATTATATGTTTTCAGGAATGTATTAACAAGTGAGCTTTCCTTTGAGTTTATCAGTTCTAACAAAACTATTTTTACTTTCTTCTATCTTTACGGAAGAAAATATTGGATTCGTGAAAATTTTCGAATTCCGATTTTTGACAGATTTACCTGTTTTAGGGATCAGAGATCCCTAGTTTTTAGTAAGAACAAGTCTTTACAAAATGTCTGTCTGTGTATATGTGAATCTGGGACTCTGTCTATATGTGACATAAATTTTGTGGACGCTCTATCTCAAAAACTAATGCATGGAATGTAATAAAAATTTATATTCAGGTAGTCCTTAATACAAATTGATACTGATTAGTTTTTGTTGCAAATCAGTCAACAGATGGCGCTTTTATGCTGCTTTTTTAGCTCACAGGCTATCATAGCCTAAGAGCTTATGTGCCCGCCTGTTCTGTATGTACGTTCGTACGTAACGCGATAACTCATGATAAAAATATCCGATCCACTTGAAATTTTGTATATAGATATAACCTGATAAGGCGCTACCCTGATTAGTTTTTGGAGTTCATTCGATATGTATAAGAGGGGGAACGGGGGGCTCATGCCCCTCCCCTTAATAGAAATAAATGGGTTTTTCATGCAGAATTAAGTTTTCGTTCAAAATTTAGATATAGGATCATTCTGATGAGGCGATTCCGTGACTCTTATTAGGTGTTCGTTGAATAAGTATAAACAGCAGGAACGGGGGTTCTAATGCCCTTCCCCGACTTATATAAATAGGTTTTTCAAGCAGAATTGTCAGATTTCTTTCAAATCTCTGAATAGTTTTGGAAATTTCATGGTTACGTATAAAAGAGGGGATAACTCCTTAAATTATACAAATGCTAAATGGGTTTTTATTAAGAATTATCTTATTTGCTCTGAGTTTTGGATATAGATTTTTTTATGATAAAGCATGTCCTTGATAGTTTAGGAGGTTCAGTGATTAAGTATAAACAAGTTGGAAATTGCACATGAAGCGTAGCAAATGAGGTGTGTTGGTACGATAATGAAATTTTAAAAATATTACTCTCATATATCAATCTCATAAAATTTTAAATAGTGAATTACAATTAAAATGCTCATCAAACAATGTTCTCCCTATACCATTATGTAATGGAATACTTTTGGGTCATTCCACATGAATTCAACCAATGGGTGTTGCATCATAGTCACAGATTTTTTTTTTTAATTTTATCATAGATAGACATAGTAGTGAAACCCTCAAATCTGAAATTTAAAAGTAATTTTCACAATATTGGCCGAGATATGGCCATTTGAAAACTGGCCATTTTTACGAAATGGCGGCCATCTTGGAATTGTATCACTGTCTAAATATGGCCATAACTTGACAACTAATGGCTCAAATTTTATATATCTGGTACCAATTTGAAGCTATTTGTACAAAGAATGAATATTTCACATCAAAACAATAATAAATTTTCATTTTTTTACTTTTTATTATGTGCAAAGTGAAAATTTCACCGCAAAAAAGGGCAGATTGTAATGGCTCATAAAAAAAATGAATCATCATGAATTTTTCTGAAACTTGGTAAAAACGTTGCTCCATCTGTGTGCTTTAAATAAAAAAAAATTGGAAAGGTAAAATTTGTTGTTTTAAAATAAATGGTTTTTTACACCTAAGGTGTCATTAACCAAATAATGATATTTTTAGAATCTGTAAGCATTCCTGATTCAAAAAATAATGGTTAAAATAAAATTTTCTAACATCTAAATTAATGTAAAAGTATAATCAAAACCTCATTTGTACTAATTTTGTATAAATCTGCCCCCAGCTCCCCTCCCCCCCACCCCCCAAAAAAAATTAGACAATTCAAAAAATTTTACACTGAAAAAGATAAGAAAATAATTAAGGAATATAATGTATAATTATAAAATACCTATAAATGCAGTGCATATATATATGATAATTTACTTCACATATAGGGGCGAGTGGGGTGGAATGGGACAGTAGGTTTTTCTCTTTAAGTATCATTCTAAATATTTCATCAATCACACATTAGGTGAAGTAATGGTACCCCAATCTTCAGTTGAAAAAAGTAGCTGATTTACATAAGCTTGCAATTATATAAAGAAAAAGATTATTTCAAAAATGAAAAGTAAATTTAGTTCATATACTTTTTACGCTTTCTGTATAATGATTTGATTATGCATAGATGTAACAGTTTCTCTATATATGGAACATTATACTGTAAAATTAGAGAGGTAAAATTTGTTGTTTTAAAAATGGTTTTCTACATATAAGATGTCATTGACCCAAATAATGATTATTTTAAAATCTGTAAGTATTCTTAATTTAAGAAATATTGGTTAAAATGAAATTTTCTAGCATCTAAATTAAAGTATTGTGTTTATATTATATAATTCAATAAAGAAATATCAATTTGCAGTTATTTACACTAAATATTTATTTTTACAGTACTTTTTATTTCATTTCATTCAAAATATGATAATATAATTCTCAAAACATATTTACATAAATATTTTAAATACCTTACTATGGAATGCATGAAAAAAAAAAGGCACATAATATTTTCTCCAGATATGTTGGAGAAATACTAGCTGTAAATTACAGAGTTAAATTATTCAATTGTGTAATTTAAATACAATAAATATATATAAATGAGTTAATTGAGTTGACATTTGTTATTTTTTGTTCACACTGAATTAAAATTTATATGAACAAAAATCTAGATATGATGAGACAAAAAAATAAATAACAATAATATAATACAAATCCAGGGCAAAACATTGAATATGATGAGAAATAAGCCAAAGTTTAAAATTACACATGGAACAAATCTAGACAAAATAAGAAGAAAATATTTACTTACATGCATATAACTTTATAATATAGCAGTTTTTTCTTCAGATTTAAGCTAAAATGGATTTAATTAGTTTTAAAGTTTAAAAATAATGCTTGAATTGTTCGAGTTTCCTCTGGTGGAACAGTATATGTTCTTCCTGTAGCAGTTAAAGGAATAGACACTTCTTTTATTATTCGTTCATACGGAATCCAACAAACATCTGAGGATTTTGGCCATGAATATGAAGAATTGGGGCCATTAGGAGGCATGAACATAATTTTATAGTCGTTCAGTTCTTCACAGTAATCTAAAATTTTCCCAATCCACCAATTTATCCCATATACACATGCAACATATTGTTCACTTTTAAATGTCAATGGTCTGACAATTTCACTGATTCCCAAAGTAGCAATAAATTTTGTTGATGAACTGTCTGACACCCTGGAAACCAGTATTTGGCAATCATTGATTGGTACAAAGCAGTGATTCAGTCTTGTTCCTATGATTGTATCTGCTTTTGCATACCTACCTGCTAATTGACTGTTTGCGGTTTCAATTTCAGATTTTGTTACAAAAAAACTTTCAATTCCTTTAACAGATTCTTTTGCAAAATTATAGAGATCAAATGCATTTAATATACCATCTTTAAATGGTCGCTGAAGACTTGCTTTGGTAGCCAAGCACTTTATAGTGCCACCTATACCATCACAAGCTCCTTTTCCATGGCATGAGGCAAAAAAAGCCATTCAGCTTTCACTCCATGGTCTTTTTCATGATGACAGAGATTAGTAAAATTTTTATAATTTTTGTATTGAGCCGATGATCCGTCACTAAAATATTGTATGTATTTAATCTCTGGAAATTTTTTAATCAAATACTTAACAACTACTTTTTGGAAAGACCAAAATGTTGTAGTGTCATGAACCAAATGATCCCTTATTACACACATAGGAATAGATTTTACAATATCAGTGTTATTGTCCTTTATATAGGCTAGAAAGGGATGAACTGTAACCTGTTCTTTTTTCCAGTGAATATTTTGGATAGCATCTTGCACAATACAAGTATAGTTCTCAGAAAAATCTGCTGAAATAACAGCATTACCTTTTTTCAAATTCTCCTTTGCTTTCTTGAAATATAAACTTTGAGATTTTGCAAAAAAATGGTGTGTACATAAATCATGGAGTTTTGTAATTAAATCCTCAACAAATTCATCAACTGATGCAATCACTGTTTTTAATTCTGCACCATCAGTCTTAACCCATTGTTTATAAATAACTTCATTGCTCATTTCCAATTCATCTAAAAGCATTAAATCTTTCTTTAAAATGTCTGGAGATGGACATTTATCACACCTGTGCAACATACATTTTTCAGATTCAATGCAACAAACAAGTTTCTGTAATAGTGCTATGTAGTCATTAATATGAATAGCATGAAGCATGAGTTTAACATTTTGATGGTATACGCACACACAGACAGAATGAATGCCTTTGCTTCCAACAGTAACACATTCTCTTGGACGTAGAGAGCAAAACTTAGACAGTCCAACTTTTAAGTTATGTTGTTCCTTAAATGCAATATATAGATCCTTTAAATTGTGCAAAATCAATCTCTTTTGTTTTAATATTCTTCCATTTTCAGTTGGGATAGATATGAAATCTTTTTTTCCGGGACACATGCGGCTGTTACTATCATCATAATAAAAATTAATAACTTTTTCTATAATGTCTGGACTCAATTTAAGACTTTTTCTTTCACTAGGCATTGATAACACCCCTTCAGCTGTTTTAAGCTTTCTTGCCTTTTTTACAAAATATTGTGTGGTATTAAAATAAATCATTGTTTGCTGGATTGTCCATGAATCTGGAACTAGTGTCAAAATTTGAAGCTTTTCTTTAAAAGATGCATTTGTAAACTTCTTCAATAATCGTTCCATCATAGATGTACAGTCGGGGCAAGTCATGTCTTTAATATTTTGAGGCTTACTGATGGTTTCAACACCTAATACTGTAGCTGCTTTAGTTTCAATACACTTGCTGATTTTTGTAACTTTTGTCTGCAAATAACCAAGTTCCCTCTTTGAGCTACGCCTATTCATTTTTATTGGCGATAACTCTAACATTTCACAGCTTTTGTTTAATTGTTCCATTACTACTGTGGGTTCACTAAATTCTGGATAAGGAGCGCGATTCTGGCCTTAGCGGAACAAGCCTATTCGGAACCAACCGATCCGAGAACTGGTAACGATATTCGTCTGTTCGCGATTCTGCCCTTTAAGCGGAATTTGGAAGCAACCTTTAACCCCTCCCTTTCAAGGTTAACCAGTTTCGACCAAGGACACACGTAGTTTGTTTATTTACAGGGGATCTAAACACGTGTGTTTGCAAGTAGCAAGCCCTTTAAAAAAAGACCGCAGTATTATTAAATACTTGTAAGGGAATGATATAATACCGCTATAAACAGTGTAAAAAGTTTTAACAGGTGGGATGAGTTATAAGTAATTTTCGAAGTTTTAAGATACAATTATAAAACTTTTATTGTTATTTAGAGAAATAATTAAAAAATATTAAAAATAAAACATCTTGCAATAACAATTTTAGATTAGCTCAATTTTTAATATTCTAAAAAATATATTTTAATATGATTTTGTTTTATTTTTCTAATATAAGCTTCAACATACAAACTATATGTCAGCGAAAAAGTTTCAAACTTATTTCACTCATTTACAATTATAAAATTTTTATTAATATTAAAATTAAAATCAAGGAATTATTTAATTGAAAACTATTTGTAATTATTCTTTTGAACTGGTTTTTAATCTTCTCAAATATACATAAAAAAAAGAGTATACTTTATTAAAATTACAATTTTAATTCAAACTTTTTTTTTCAAGTTTTTTAATACAAGCTATCATGCTTCATCATATGTTGTACTTATAATTACAAAATTCTTATATTTATTTAACCCTTTATCTACCGACGGTACTTATAAATACCATTAAAATAACTTATTATAAAATTCTTTTAAGACGTCAATTAGTTAGTAATACTCTTTAGGATGAGTTACAGATACATTACTTTATTTTGTTCCAAAAGCATTATTGATTACACAAAAGAAAAATATTTTTAAAGGGATGATTTCTTTTGCCTTTGAGTTCTTTTGGCACAGAGGGAGGGGGAATGGGTATTTTTCAATTCGGAAATATTTCTATATTTATATTGTAAGAACATCATGTTTGTACATTTTCTACAAAATGCTAAGAAAACAATTTAAAATAAAAAGATTTGAGTGGGGTTATAAATATTGCACAAAACCCCTGTAAATTCAAATTTAATTAATCCTTTTAAATCCTTCAATCCTTCTACAATCCTCTAAAAATTTATTAAATGATTATGTAAATCTTTTAATTTAGTTTAAACAATTTACGTAAAATGCTTTAGAATGTAAAATTTTCATGGATTCATAATTCGGTAGATAAAGGGTAAAAAGGACACAGTATGTTGAAATTGGTTAAAATATAGATTTTCTTTTTTTAACATTAACTGAAAGCTTCTTTAGTTGTGATTATCTTGACACCTCATTTTTATATATACGACAGTTATGTCATGAGATATTGTAAATATTGTTAATAGATCCAGCGCAATTACCCATACTTAATAAAAACTTTAGACTGATTTTTCTCCCTGTCTATATTTTTATAACATGTTTGTTCGATAAACACTAAGGCTTTTTTGCTAATGCAGATAGAGGTTTCATTTTTTTATTTTTTCCATGTTTTCCATGGGGTATTTAATATTTTTGTTTATGGATTTAGCATTCAAATTTATAGTTATTCTTTAAAAAAATATTTAAATTAAGATTTTGTTGAATTTCCTTCATTTTTTGATATGCATGAGAGAAAAAAACATATTAAATGTAAAATCCCATACATCTAAAAATCCATACATAGCTGCATGTAGTATGTTCTAATAAATTCGGGAAAAAAAATCGAAGCCAAAATGTTCTTATTTATAAAAATAGTAAAGATTTTTAAAAAGTTGTATTTTTTTTAGTAAAATATGCTTTTTCACATAATAATAATAATTTTATTGGATTTTTAGTATTAAGTATTGTGACACCACACATATTACAAATATACTCAAAATTGAAGAGATGGTTTCAAAGGTATTCCCCTTAAAGTAAAATCAAGGAATTACTCGTATTTAAACAATATATATTTGTAAGTACTCTTTTAGATTAGTAAAGTAAGTCTTAATCTTATCAAAAATATATTTTAGCATGGTTTCCCCCCCCCCCTTAAATACAAGTTGTGCCAGTCAAAATATAATTGTTTTATTATTTAGAGTATAATCAAGATATTATTTAAACAAAAACTATTTGTAACTATACTTTTTGATTTCAATAAATTTTAATTTTCTCAATAATATATTTTAGCATTTTTTTTTCTTTTCTTAAATACAAGTTGTGCCAGTCAAATAATAATGGTTTTTCTATATTTAGAGTAAAATCAAGGTATTATTTAAAAAAAAAAAAAAAAAACTATTTATAAGCACTCTTTTGATTTAGTGCAATCAGTTATAATCTTCTCAAAAATATATTTTAGCTGAAAGTTTTTTTTTTTTTTTTTTTTTTTTTTTTTTTTTTAATACAAGCTTTAAAATATAATTTATAAAATACGAGCTATATCAGTCAAATATAATTGAAAAATTAGACTTGTTATAATTATTTTACATTTACAATTATATATTTTTTTACTGTTTCGATCAAAATAAAGGAATGTTTTAAGCACAAAACTTTTGTAATTACTCTTTTGTTTTACCCCACAGTAGCCGAGAGGTTCTGAGTACGAAACTTGTCAACATGAGATGCTGGGTTCGAACCCAATAGCGCCCATCAGCTTAATCGCTCAGGATTTTTTGTGATTTTCTTCGAACCTTGGTTTTCCATGCGTAATTAGGGTTTGATCCCCTAAGAGAGACCTCCAGAGAGGGCACCCCTCCACTTAGGGCACATATTCCTCGTGAAAAATCTCCGCCCCACCTAATTGATTTAATTTGTTTATTTTTTTAATTATTCAATCGCTGAAATGATATTTGTTTTTATTAATGTTCTCAAATGTAATGGTCTCAAAATGTTTTTCTTTGAAAAATAGTAAGGATACAAATTAGACTTACAGGAGCGGTGAAAAATGTATAGTTAAATTTCTCGCGAAAAAGAATGTCCTTCATATTTTGCCATCTGGCTTAATGTCTTGATTTGATAAAACACCTTTATTAAAGTGTGTGCTTTTCTTTAAATTGTTTTATGCACTTTGAATAATTAGCAATTCCAATGTTATTTATAGTAAATACAACAAGAACGTAGAAGAATATATTTTAATAAAATTATTTATAAAATATAATTCTAATAATTTGAAAATTTTGCTTAGTAAAACATAATTTAATTTTGAATTATCTTTAATCATTTCCTCCACCCCTCCCCTCTCTCTCTCTCTCTCTCTCTCTTATTCTTCCCACACGTACACACTAAAAAAAGAAAATTATATGCGTTATTTTACTAAAAAAATTTTGAGACCACTCAATATTCTTGAAAAGTTGGCGCTACTGTTTTGATACCTCATTTTTACCTTACTACATTTATATCGCGAGATATTGTTAATTCTGTAAATAGATCTAGCGCAATTACCCATACTTAATAAAAACTTTAAACTGCTTTTATTGCCCTGTTCATATTTTTATAACTTGCTTGTTTGATAAACACTAATGCTTTTTTTCTAATGTAGATAGTGGTTTTATTTTTTTTTTCACTTTATGAGATATTTAATATTTTTGTGTAAGTACTCTTTTTGATTTAGTGCAATAAGTTATATTCTTCTCAAAAATATTTTTTAACATTTTTTTTTAAATATATATATATATATATATACAAGTTGCGCCAGTCAAATAATAAAGATTTTTATTATTTAGAGTAAAATCAAGGAATTATTTAAAGAAAAACTATGTGTAAGTACTCTTTTTTTTTTTAAATGTAAATACAAGTTTTTTTTCTTTTTTTTTAATACAAGCTTTAAATTATAATTTTTAAAATACGAGCTATATCAGACAAACATAATTTGAAAATTATGTTTGACTTTTTATTATTTTACATTCACAATTATATATTTTTTATTGTTTAGATCAAAATATAGGAGTTTTTTAAGCACAAACTATTTGTAATTACACTTATATATTCCCTCATCAGCGGCCGAGAGGTTCTAAAAACGAAACTGGTAAACGGGAGGTGCTAGGTTCGAACCCAATCGCGCCTGTCGGCCTATGGTTCGGAATTTTTAGAACCTTGGTTTACCATGCGTAAATACGGCTTAGGCTTCCAAAGAAAGACTCCCACAGAGGGCACTCCTCCACTTAATGTCTATATTCTTCGTGAAAAAACACCGAAAACACAAGCGATAATGAATAAATAAAATAATGCACTTTGTAAAAATCATCATAAATAAAAAATAAAGGAGTTGCTTTATTTTTATTTATGGTGATTCTTACAAATTGTATTATTTTATCTATATTTTCCGTGTTGATAAATGGCCGTAATAAACACAATCAACTAACTTACACTTTTGTATTACTCCGATAAGTTTTAATCTCAAAATATATATTATTATATTTTAGCATAAATAAATAAATAAATATATACATATTTAAATACACGTTTTAAAATACAAACAGCTTTAACTCAAATAATTAAAAAAATATGCTACAATCACAATTAGTTTATATTAAATAGAAGCTAAAATTACTTTTACTGATGAACATAACAAAACTAAACACACACACACACACACACACAAAAAAAAAAAAAGAAAAGAAAAAAAAAACTAATAATAGAATGCGAATATACATTTAATAAAAAATAAGTCTCTATCTTCACATAGAAGATCTGCTAATATAAACGCCGCCATCTTAAACCGACATAGATAGTGGGTTTCCGGCTGGCTATAGCAGTCGGAGGAATAACGAGAAAACAAGCCCGTCAAACCGGAGAGGATTCCGAGACGATAGGGGCAGAATTAGAAATTATCACTCCGTCGGAGGATTTCAAGAAAGTCGTCCGATCCGACAGGGGCAGAATTCGCCCGAAGAGATGCTTTTCATGTCAACAATAGAAATCATCTTATTTATTGATGAATAGCAGGAAGTACATAATTTTTTTCATGGAATGAGGATGTCTGGATTTGTCATAGACATATCTAAAGAAATTGTTTTCAGTGATTTTGCTCTGTTACTATTTGGATGTTTATTAAATGGATCACAACACTGTCTCTGATTTAAACTATAAAATTTTAGAAATTTATCCTTGTGAACCTTGCATATATTCGCATGCAAAAAACTTTTTTCAACTGGGATTATATAATGTAACCTTTTTTTTAATAAATGTAAATCCCGTGGGGATAATTGAAGAACAGAAATAACATCAGTACTCAGAGAAACATTGAGTTTTTTACATACAAAACACTCCATCTCCACTGTATAATAAGTACAAAATAATTATTGTATGTCTAAATACACTTCATTGAAAACTTTAGAAGTGGTATATGGTATTTAAAAGGAATTACTCAAGTTTCTTGGACATTATGATGCAAGATTACATCATACTTTAATTATAGCCAATTAAGAAGCAGATGAAGTAAAGCAGCAATCTTTTCTTTAAATTGCATCAGCTCATATAGAACATGATGCAAGATAGCATCATACTTTGATTATAGCCAATTAAGAAGCAGATGAAGGTACAGTAGCAATCTTTTCTTTAAATTGCATCAGCTTATATAGAACATGATGCAATATTACATCAGCTTATAGAAACATAATGAAATTTTTACATCATGTTTTGAATTCAAAATTTAAAATTTTGAATTCATGTTTTGATTCTTGAAATAATCTTTTTCTTTATATAATTGCAAGCTTGTGTAAATTAGCTACTTTTTTCAACTGAAGATTGGGGTACCATTACTTCATCTAATATGTGATTGATGAAATATTTAGAATGATACATAAAGAGAAAAACCTACTGTCCCATTCTACCCCACTTGCCCCTATATGTGAAGTAAATCACCATATGTATGCATTGCATTTATAGGTATTTTATAATTATACATTATATTCCTTAATTATTATCTTATCTTTTTCAGTGTAAAATTTTTTGAATTGTCTAATTTTTTTTTTTTTTTTTTTTTTTTTTTTGGGTGGAGGGGGAGGGGGGCTGGAGGCAGATTTCTACAAAATTAGTACAAATGAGGTTTTGATTATACTTTTACATTAATTTAGATGTTAGAAAATTTTATTTTAACCATTATTTTTTGAATCAGGAATGCTCACAGATTCTAAAAATATCATTATTTGGTTAATGACACCTTATCTGTAAAAAACCATTTATTTTAAAACAACAAATTTTACCTCTCCAATTTTTTTTTTATTTAAAGCACACAGATGGAGCAACGTTTTTACCAAGTTTCAGAAAAATTCATGATGATTCATTTTTTTTATGAGCCATTACAATCTGCCCTTTTTTGGGGTGAAATTTTCACTTTGCACATAATAAAAAGTAAAAAAAATGAAAATTTATTATTGTTTTGATGTGAAATATTCATTCTTTGTACAAATAGCTTCAAATTGGTACCAGATATATAAACTTTGATCCATTAGTTGTCAAGTTATGGCCATATTTAGACAGTGATACAATTCCAAGATGGCCGCCATTTTGTAAAAATGGCCAGTTTTCAAATGGCCATATCTCGGCCAATATTGTGAAAATTACTTTTAAATTTCAGATTTGAGGGTTTCAGTACTATGTCTGTCTATGATAAAAATTTTAAAAAAATCTGTGACTATGATGCAACAAGTTTTCCTTAAATTGGTTGATTTCACGTGGAATGACCCTTTTGTGTGGCCTTGTAAATCAATAAAAAATTTTCTTTGCACCACAAATTATGTAAAATGTATATTATATGTTATTTATTGTTGCATATAAATTTTATTAAGTTCGAATGAGTGTAACACCATTAAAATGCATGAAAATGTGTTTGGGGTGCCATTGGGTGTTTCACGCTAATTAGGGTGCCACACAATGCGTTGGAAGATTTTCACCCCTTAGTCATTTCACATGCTCTGTAACCTGTATCCTTGTACTTCAACTCGCTGTCACTGGTGGATCAACACAGCAATTTTTTCCTACGATGACTATCACCGCTACACGCTATCCTAATTTTGTTTAGAACTTCGGATGGCTAACTTTTGGCGAGCTTTTTTATATAAAGCAACCTTTGAATTTCAGGACATATATGAACATTCCAGGGAGATTTTGAAGGTGAACTTGGTGGCCGAGTGGATAGGGCGCTGAGCTTGTAATCAGACATTCTGCATTTGAATCCATCGAGGGCCGAAAGTTGGTTAGTATATTTTTTAATTTTTTATCATTGGGCACTCTGGATTAAGGGTGCCATCTTTTCACCCTAATTAAAAGGTGCTATTTTGACTCCTTTAGGGGTGTCACCAGTGAGACAAGCCTTTCACCCTTAAAAGGTGCAATGTGTCACCATTAGTTTTAACAGTGCAGGCTAATCACATTTCTATAAATAAAAGAAATCTATGTAACAAAAAAAGTTAAATATAGGATAAAATTTAGTGCCTATGGTATATCTCGGTAATTTAAAAATTTGCCAAATTAAGATAACTAGTAGAACAATGAAGTTTTGATATTACCTTATGTATAATACAGTTTTTCAAAGATTGCATAAAAATTCACTTGCTTTGTCACCAACGAGCAAAATAATGAATTTCCTCAATCCTGCTAATATGATAAATTTTCTCCGGTATGATTTTTGATATATTAAATGTTTTTATCACGATTTTTTTTTTCTTTTTTGCATTTTACGGCTAATTTTATCAAACTAATAAGATTCAAAAATATTATCCAAATAGAGTAAATTTTGAGTTTTGTAATTTTTGAATTTTCTGACATTTTTAATGCAATGCATGCGTTTCTGTGCAATCTACTGCAATTATTTAGGCGTTCAATTTCTGACCAAATGTTGTAAATTCAGCTTTCTTTTCATCAAAGTTTATTCAGGTTCCAAAACATAATTTTGGAATTTGTTTTATATTTTTATGTGTTTTTTAATGTTTTGTTAATTTTGTAAGATTTTTCCACATCAATAAAAAGAATCCAGTTTTAGTTTTCTAGCCATTCTCTTTTTGATGAAGTTTAGGAAAAATTTGTGCAGCAATTTTTAATTTTTTTTATTGTGATTTTCAATGTTCTTTCAATTTGTGATTCTTGCTGCTTTCTGATGATCCCGGGCAAATTATCTAGTTTACAATAAATAAAGTATCCCAATACTTTTCTTAAGAATTGTCCTAGTATGAGTTTAAAGTCTTGTTGTTTCGTGCAATTCACCGTAGATTTAAAAGCTATAAGAGCAATTTATAGGAAGGAGGGAGAAGGATTGTGCATATATTCTTTAATTATTTAAAATATAAATTAATAATAATTTTCTAAATAAGTTGTCTGTTGCCGATCCAGTGGCGTGGTCGGTAGCGTGAGCTCCTCCCACACCGCTGGACCCTGGTTGGAGTCCAGCTAGCGGCATGGGTGTGCGGGTGTTGTCCCTGTGATGTGTATTAAAAAATGTATGTACTGGATTTCTTGTAATAATAAAGTGTTCTGTATTTGTTTCTGTGGTTTATGGATCATTCGAGGTAACAGCCATTTGTAGCTATAGACCTCAAAGCGTTGTTCACTCAAAACTCAAAAGTTGTCTGTTATACAAACAAACAATTTTCTATATTTGATATGGGGAAAACGAAAATAAAGAATCAAAATATTTTATCGAGTAAATTATTTTAAATTTAAGATATATATAGACAAGCATTATTCAGATCTTATACACAAACAAAAACATACATTTGTCTTTTTTTCAATTGACCTACAATATATAATTTACATCAAAAAACTTATTTTTAGTGTAAAAAAGGGCTATATATATTATTTACAGTAGGATAAGCAGGAGAAGACACACAGTAGGATAAAGAGGAGACCATTTATGCATTTTCAATACTTCAGGAAAACAAACAGTGAATGAAGATTTGTGATACTTTAAATAAATTAAAAATGAGAAATAACATGGGTGTTTCAAAAGAAAATAATGAAGAATGTTATCTTTTTGGATATACAGTTAGGCCTAAAAGCATAAATAAAAACAATTCTTCAGCCAAAATTATTTAACTGAACAGAATACACAAATAACATTCATGAGAAATAATTAAAAAATACTTAGGTTAATTATAAGAACTTTTCAATGCAATAAACACAACATATTTAAATTACCAGCTCAAAATTTTTATTTACATCATGAAAAACAAATATGGCTTCCTTTAGTTGTTAACTGCAGCTGTGGAAATATATTTAAAATAACTATAGTAAAATCTATTAATGCTTAAATAAAAACAATTCTTAATCCAAAAATATGTATAACTGAATAGAATACACAAATAATATTAATGAGAAATAAAAATATTTATCTTGATCAAAAGGGTTATTTAATACAATACATACAAGATATAATTTCCATTTCTAAATTTTTGTTTACACTAACAAATATGGCTTCCTTTAATTTATTTGTTAAAACTTCAGCTATGAAAATCTATTTAAAATAACTATAGTAAGATTCTTGAGGTATAGAGGAATAAATATCAAAACAATTATTAAAATACTTTTGAATACTTATATATTTTTATAGAATATAATGTACCAGTGCCGAAACTAGAGGGGGGCAGAGGGGGCACATGCCCCGGGCGCCAACAGAACAGAAGGTGAAGGGGAGCGCCAAATTAAGATTTTGTTTGGTGTGTTTGATATAAAGAATGCATATATGTGGTGGGTGGGGCGCCAAAATCCACGTTTGACACGAGCGCTAAAAAGGCTAGTTTCGGAGCTGTAATGTACTTTTAAATTTTAACTATTTAAAAGCTTTGAAGCAGCATTTTCATTTAGCACACTAATGCCTTACATTTTTAAAATAGAAATAATCAAATACTTGAAAACATAGAAACATTTTAAAATTACTTAATTATAAAATAATAGACCATCCTTAAAATGTCAAAAGATAATCTTTTTAAAATATATGTAAAACACTGATTCAAAGACAGACAACAAGTAGGTAGCCATCTTGAAAAACACCAGAAATTCAGATGAATAACAATGCCTGAGATTAGATAATCCAACACTAATGAAAAAGGATTTTTTACCAAAACAAAATAGAATGTTAAAATTCAATCTTAACATAATTAACTTGAACAGAGCGTATTAGATTATGCATTTCAAAATTAATTCACATTCTGGGATTAAATTTCATCATTTTAGAAATTGTAAATACATAATTACAGTAATATTAAATGCAGAAATAGTTAAAGCAATGTACTCAAATTAGAAAATTAAGGAGTAAAAGTTTAAATAAGATGTGTGACATACATTCATAGGTCATTTTCTATATTTAACTATAAAATTGTGTACTTACCACAAAGTTTAAAATGTAAACAGACATATGAAACAATATTTAGTTGAACCTGATCTACTTAAAAGTACAGTACAACTTAAGTTTGCATCATCCTCAAAAAAGCTTACTGTGGAATGGTCAACAAGGACATCCATATGGTGACCTAAGAGCTAGTTTAAAGATATTTAAAGGCAAAAATAAGCAGAAATAGAAAAGCAATACTATACCTTTTGAAATATTCAAACATTATAATGTATTTTCAATTTCATACTTTTTATATAATACTTTTAAATAACTGAATAATTCAATTAATGTTATCTTAAATTGAATAAACAATCTTATATTTAAGTTTGTATATCTGTTTTCTTTCTTGTACCTGTTTATGTATGTTTGTAAAATTGGTAAATATAGCAAAACCAGGGATAATTCCCCGAGTGAGCAGCCAGACATTACGTCAGGCGCTACCCGCTCTAGAAATTCTCCAGGCACTTGCCTCTATTTACAATTTAAATTTATTTTTTATATTTAGATAGTGTGTGATTGTCAAAAATTTTTCTTGTAGTCTCAAGATTTAAATAAGATTTTTTTTACTCTAGAGATGTGTGTTGATCGATTATATGCCTTTCTGGAGCTGGAAGTTGCCAGAGTGCGGGATCTAGAAGTGGCTGGTGCTGTTAAACGGATTGGATTGGTTCGAAAATATGTCCTAGCTTTTTTTTCCCATAACCTTCGAATCACTAACAAAGGCTGTAGCAGAAGTACTGGTATCAAAGAGAATGAATCTCCTCATTTGTGATGCAGGCTCTGTGCAGCTTACGGTCTCTCAAAATCCTGAAAATTAATAAATAAAGGGCGATTCTTTAAAAAACAGGTCATGGATGGTTAAAAAAAAAAAAAAAAAACCCTCAGAAATTTATCAAATTTTGGAAATTTGAAGCAAAAAGTACAGATTTTTAATTTATAAACAATTTTTTTTTTACACTTATGGTTTTAAATAATTTCAGAAAGACAAACGGGTATCCAGAATAGTACAGTGATAAATATCCATATCAAAAGTTTATGATCTTGAATACTACAAATATCATATGCTAAGTTTCTATTTGTTTGCTTTAAATATTGTTTAAAGATCAGAAAAAGCAAAAACATGTGGATAAACAAAAATCTTGATAGAAATTTAGATTCGAGTAAACATACATTAACGATAAATTTAATTTGGCGTAAACAAATTTGCGTAACATTAGCGTAAGAAAGTATTGAGAAAAGATTTATACTGAAGTCAGAAAAATGTATAAAACTACTGTACAACGTTGTTTGATTGTTGACTCAGAACAGCGCCACATTTCACTATTTCGTTTGAGTCGCGAATACATGTTCACCATGAAGATAGAATAATAGTAATACTATATCTATCTTCGTGATGTTCACTAAAACAATAATTTGTAACATCAACAAAAACCTCATAAAATGAATTATATCTCTTGGTAATTCACATTTACAAAACCTCAAACTTTGGACATGGAAATAGAAACGTACGCATGCGCAATCTAATTTTACAAATCCTCTAGCTTTGGACAGCAATCGCTGAACGCGCATGCTCGCATTGATCTCTTCTCGCCAAATTATTTGGCTACTTTTTCCCTTCGCCAAGGTTGTCCAAAGCTAGAGGGTTTGTAAATTAGCTCCTGCCCTATGTGTCGGTTACAAAAGTTACAGCTCGAAAATTGGAGAGAAAATACTTCTTATGATGTAAGCATGCACTAAGATGGAAGTTTTGAAATTGTCCCCCTAAGAGGGACAAGCGGCAAAGGGGGGGGGGTAAAATTCTGGAACAACTTGCCATACCTCAGCAAACATTTAAGGTGGGAGCGTGGAATTTCAGAAAATAAATCTTCTAAAAAAATTATCAAACACATAATCCAACGATTTCAGAAATTTCCCATAAGGGGGTTAAAAAAGGAAGGGGGTCGAAAAATTTTGGATATTTGGCGCATCTCAGCAGTCTTTTTTAATGAGAGCGTGAAACGGCAAAAAATAGAATTATTAAAAACTAATTAAATATGTGTTTCAGCGATATTTTCCACTCCCCGAGGATGTTAAAGTGGGGTGGAAAAATTCCAGACTTTTTTGGACCCATCATGTGACCTATCATAGAAAAACCCTTATATCACTCTTTCATATTATAAATCTCTACCGGGGACAATTTTTGATCTTTTTCGAAATTGTAACGTTTTATCATTTTAGTTTGGGTTTTTTTACAGGGACCTCCAATAAATATTATTTATAATACATGAAAATCAGTTAGGGGAAGGGTCTATTCTGGTAGGGAGGACAATTTCCTAAATATGGTCTACATCTCTCTTGTGGTATATCACGGGCGACCACTTTTCTAAATTTAGCCGGCACCTTTCATGTGATATATCGTTGGAAAGCCCTGTGACTGCTTATTCGTACTAAGCACTACCCGTGGCCCTCTCGGGTGGTACGATTATTGTATCCCACCAGGAGACCTTCTAATTATGGGGAAAATGTATCGTTATATAAGGCTAATAATAACATAAGATTATTTGACTAACTCGATACACTAAATCATAATTATCTTGAGAATTATATATGAATATACATATATATACAGTCGGCTCTTCTTAATTCGAAATCGTATGAATTGAATTTTCGCTTAATTCGAACTAAACATGAAGTACCGATTTTCAATAACAGAATAACGTTAAAAAATTTCATTTATTCGAACTCATTTTCGCTTCACTTTGTTTAACTCGAACTAACGAAACTCCTATTTTTTCCTTTTTCTTTACTTTCTCCCGGAATTCAGATCTTTCAAATAATTTTCTTTCTCTTGTTTTTCTCAGAATTGTTCTGAACAATTATACATATAGTCCTATGCATTTGCTATCCTCTTTTTTAGTGACCTGTGTGTCCATCAACAACACCTCCACCCTATCTTTGTTTCTGCTTATTCCTAATACTTTAATCAGTTTATGTATCTATATATTTTAATTTAATATTAAATCATATTTTAATGATAACAACCGAAATAGATTTTAAAAATATTATAACATTAATTCTTTTTAAATAGTATCCCTTTAAACATGTTTTCCTCTCTTACTTTCCAAAATTCGAACGCTGGATAATTCGAACATTTCTTGTGGCCCCGACGAATTCGAATTAACGAGAGCCAACCATGAAACAAAGAATATAAACCGGGAAGGAAAACCGGTCAACGGAAGCGAGCCGAGGCAAGCCGAGAATTCTGGGACAAGTGTGACCCTGAACTGCCGGCAACCTTGGCGATTTTTTTCGATTGGCGATAACTTGGCATGTGTTTTACCTCTCGCCGCCGTAGAAATCAGTACCCACCCGTCTCTGGCTAAATAAGCGATAAATGCGCCAAACAGTTACCATTCCTCAGGGAATGCTGGGATATGGGTGAACCTCACAGAAATCCGGTGGCATCGACGATCACCCTGCTTCTAAGGGGAAAGAGGCTTTGTTTTCCTTCCCGGTTTATATTCTTTGTTCCATGGAGCCGACTGTATACATACAGGGTGATTCAAAAAAACGTGGACAAAAAGATATGACAAATCAAGCATACAACAAGGATAAAAAATCACATAGGAACATAGGGTCACAAACTACTTATTGAGTCATAAATACAGGGTGTTTCATTCCAGCTACACCCGTTTTGAAAGTAATACTTTCGAGGAAAATAAAAGTATTGTAATGAAAATGCAACGATATGTACCTTATTTTGTGTGAAATGTGATAACGTTACGAAAAGATCTGGAAAAACATGTTGCTCAAGCAATCGATGATAATACCGTATAAACTGATTATCACAGTTCAAAATGTGAGGTGTCAAATGCATATGGCTGGCGCGCATAATGCAAACTTCTACCACTTTTGTTTGGTGTTATCACATTTAAAACAAAGGTGAGAATGTCTGTTAAATGTTTTATTACAATATATTTCAGTTTTCTAAAATTTATTACTGTTAACCGAAACTGAGTTAGGAGGAAACACCCTGTGTTTGTGACTCAATAAGTGGTTTGCGGCGCTATGTTCCTATGTGATTTTTTACCCTTGTCATATGCCTGACTTGTCATATCAATTTGTCCACGTTATTTTGAATCACCCTGTATATTAGTCCTAAAGCTGGCCATAGTACTCGGAAATTTTCCTTCTCGGAGTCGGAAATTTATGAGCCTACACCCCCCTACGCGACTAGGGTGGTTTACGCCCCTGCGCCTGCATATAACAATGCCAAATCTACCCAGCCGAATCGTTTGAAATTTAAAATATATAATTATTAGATAATTCTGTCGACTAATTTCAAATTTTATCAAAATCGGATGCGTAGTTCAATTACAGTGACAATCAAAAGTATTACGTTCAATGGGGGAAAATGTTTCAAATGCATTTTAATGGTGTTGCGCTCATTCGAAAATAATAAAATTGATATGTATCTATAAAGTGCATATTATAATACATATTTTGCATAATCTATGGTGCAAACAACATTTGTTATTGTTTTACAAGTCCACACAAAAGTATTCCATTACATAATGGTGGTTGCATTCGTAAAGTCGGAACTCGTTCAACTCGTGCCGTTAGTTTTCAATCTAGCCGTTCGTAAAGTCCCTCCGTGCACTCCGTGCGTTTCAAAACTGTATTCATAAACAAAAACCAGTGCGTTTAGTTTTTCAACTAAATGCACTGAAGAAAAAGTCAGTGCGGTTCGTTCTGTAGCGGAGGCGGTTTTACTGCGCAAGCGTGTGCTCATATTTACAAATGTAAACAAAACAAATAGCAGTTTGTCATGTTAATAACAAATATTTTATTTGAAAAATAATTAACTTTTTTCGTCACTTTGTCTTATTAAATGCCTTACAAATCATTTTTTATCTAAGATATGCAGCATAATTAATCAACTATTAATTATTATTATTGTTTCAAATAATAAAATAATTCTTTTAATAATGACGATTATGAATTCTAATGATTCAGAAATTATTCAGAATTGAATTAAAGATCATTTAATCGGCATTACATTTCGTAAAATACAGCTACTTTTGACATAAAAAGTATACTTATATGTACATATATATATCTTTATTTCAGTATTCTGCTCATTTTATTTGTTGCCTGCACCGTATGGAATTTTTTGTAAATAAAATTAAAATTGCTCTGAAAATGAATGCTCCTAAATTATTACAATAATCAATTGCAACATGGACTTTATAGTATCGCTTAAAATTATTGTGCAGTAATGAATGTAGTGTTTTTCAACTGCAGCCAGTTTCCTAAATTTTTATTGTAAATGTGCTATTCTGAATATTATTGAATTCCATTTTGCAACATCTTTTTTAAGTGGGAGGGGGGGGGGGAGAATGGGCAATGTAGTCATACTCTTGAAATAAAGAAAAGTACTTAACTAACTTTGATTTATTTAAAAACATAGTAATTTGTCATTTCTAAGATAAAGAGATGAATGAAATACTTTGCCCAGGTTGTCAATGTATACATATTAAGCTGCTAGAAGGTAGCAGAATTCTGATTAGACATGTGCCGGTTGATTTCCACATTGTTTTAAATTGTACATTATGTCATTACACAAATCCAAATGTGTAATGTCTACGCTGAGTTTATATTTTAATTGATCACTAGCATTATAAATATAATCATTATAGTGACTGGTAGCATTTTAAACCTAAATAACTTAAGACAATATTACAATTTGATTGATGCCTAGACTACTGACACACACTGAGAACTTGCTTTACCATATCATTGCTACAATGTATTAATATAGTGAATGGGATTTTATATATTTTTAACCAGCAAAAAGAAAGGTAATCCCATGTACATTTTACTTTATGATTCTGCATCAGGAGTTGGTGTGATTTTATTTTTCCTGTAAATGCTTTATTTAAAAAAGAAAAAAAAGTTTTGAGAAAAAATTTGTAATGAAAACCCAAATTCATTTTTTAATCCTATGTTTTTTTATTTCGAATTGCTAATGTTTATCTATCCTGTGAGTTTGTTTTATTTTCAAATTAAACAATTTAAATCCTAACGAATTATTTAAAAATGTGAAGAATTTGTCTTTGTTAAGAAAAATTTCATAGGATTCCAGTTACTGTGTCCAGTCAACATAAAAGTACCAAAAATATTTGAACAATTGGATAAAAAATCAACAAGGTTTATATTACTCAATTTAATTTTTTGGTTAACCAGGCACCAGTATTAAATATATATGTATATGTGAATATATATACATGTGTGTGTTTATGACAGCCAATTATAATTGGCTGTCATAAATTGTGTTCATAATTATCAACACGAGGGATATAGAATCTAAGGGGGGAATGCCCTCCACGGGGGCCTTTCTAAGGGAACCTAACCCATATTCAAGGGTGGGAAATTTTTGAGAAATTTCACCAGCCAAGGATTTATTTTACCAGCCAGGAAAACACAACATACTGTTGAAAATCGTTAAGACAAATTTTAAACGACTGCAAAAACAGTTAATTGCTGTTCTAAAATGCATTTTCATATTTTTGTTCGATAAGAGTAAGATATATATTCAAGAGAGAAAATATTATTATAAAATAGAACTTACTATCATGCTTAAATTACAGAAATTTGAAACTTTCAAAATATAGGAAACTAGTAAAATAAATAAATAAAGCTTTTGGCATCTTCACAGTAAGAAGTTTTGAAAGATAACTTAAAACTTCACTTGCCCTGACAGAAAATTCACTCGCCAGTGGCGAGTAAAATGATGTAATTTCCCAGCCCTGCCCATATTTAATGCAAGGAAATCCAAGGCTCGAAACCACAAAAACTTCAACTGATTGGGTTAGAATATAACACCCTCCAGACAACCAGTTTCGAAAACAGAACTTCTCAGCCATTGGTGGAGCACATGCATAAAAATTCTGTTAAAATACATTAACTTGATGTATCCCTGATTATGAAAAATTATATCACAAAAGGCCAGATAATATTAATACCAAACACTTTTCTATTGAAAAATATATTTACATGTGAATATTAAAATACTAAGGAAATATTATTATTATATTAAATTATCATGTGCAAAAAAATTATTCAGTGGGGGGGGGGGGGGGGAGGGAAAGGGGAAATTAGAAGGTTACTTCAGTCAACTGAACGCAAATGCTAATCCAGTGGATTTTTTTTTTTTTTTTTTTACAGATATATCATTTGTATTTCAGTATTTTTAAACAATTATTTTTGCAGTGACTAGCTGAGATTAATCTGTAGAAAGAGCATTTTTACTTTTTCACCTTGTTTATAGATATTTTTAATTAAGACACTTTCATTTTCAGCAGAGCCGTGTAAAGGGGGCAGCCATCCTGGACGCAAAAATTTAGGGGGCACCAAATTTATGCTACCAACGTCATTTTTGGCCTGTCACTAGAAAAAGTTGGGAGTTGGGGGTGCCAAATTGCCCTGGGCACAGTTTTCCCTTCACACACTCTTGATTTTAGGAACCGGTTTCAAAGGTAAAAGCATCCTCTTGAAAAAAAATCTGCAAACACATTCAAAAAAGTAAAGAAAGGCAGATGTAGAGATCATTCTCAGCTAGCCAATGCAAAAAAATTAAAATGAACACGAGATACCTTAAAAAATATTCTTCATAAGATTAGCATTAATGAGTGAATCTTTCCAGGTGACTGAAGTAGCTCGTTAAGTCATATTTAAACAAATCTTTAAAATGTCATATTTACAAATACTTTCGTTTACATCTAACAGAAAACTTCATTATAAAAGTCCAAGAAGCAGTGACATTTTTTATTTACCTATTTTACACAAGTTGATTTACAAATGTATTTTAGATTTATTAGTCACAACAACAGCAAATGTTATATTGGAAACCTGAAAATCACCCAGTCAAATAGAAATGAATAGTAAATACATTATGAAAGAGTGATATTACTACTAATAATAATATTATTTAGTCTTTTATAATTGGGTAATCTCTATAAAGCAAAGCAATTTTATTTCTAATTATTTTAAATATGTTAATAAATTGACAGATAAAAGTAGAAATTGTGAAAAGTTTTTTAAAAGGCTTTATTAAATACTAGCTGACCCGCCCGGCGTTGCCCGGGTCCATATTAACAATATTAAACGAACTTGAAATTTGTATGATTTTATCATTAACTGGAAGCATGCAGAAATGCATTGTTTGAAATACGTCGCAGCTGACTTTGTGAAAAATCGGTTTAAAAAACAACAACTAATATTAAGCTCTAAAAATACTTAAAATGAGCAATGAGAAACATGGGAGGGAACATGTATCCAACGATTGCGTTAGTTTCGTGTTAAAGTGTTGATATTTACCCGTAAAACCCCCCAGGGGGATACCTTCTTTAGGTATTCACGGGCTTCACAAACCCGGGGCACCTGAGTGATCTTTCTCCTTTCCTTTTCCTCTTACTCCTCTGGTCTTCCTTTCCTCTTTGTTTCACTCTCGTTGTGGTTTCCTCTTCGGAGGTGAGGGCAATTCTGTATGAGCCGATGTCATCCTGCATATCGACTCATGGAGAATTGTAAACCACCCACGTGTTGGCCGTGCGTGGCGACCCGTGTCCCTGGAAAGGGGGATCCTGGTAGTTGAGGGAAACCAACACACTACTTTGGCCTCTGCTTCAGGTAGACGGGAGGTGCATTTGGTCCCGTATGCATCAATCGGCTGGTCAGCTGACTTTCGTCACTGGCTCTAGGGATCAAGTGATCGAGCAACTACTAGTCATCTCGTTAAGGGTGGAGACTGACATAGGGTTGTCTTGTGACCGTATGGGCCCTGGTTAGCACTGGTGCACGAATGTGCATCCCCTTGTAGGGCTCGGGAGAGGGTGGTGCGGCCGGGGTCTGAATTCTATTTTTTTTTAAATATGGATGGAAACACTTCTTTTCCTTCTACTTCTCTCCCTAGTGGAGAGCAACAAACTGCACAGACTCTTTCATTCACTCGTTTTTTCATCATTAAACGTACAGATAGCCTATCTGATAATTCATTTAAAAAGACTTCACCATTTCTCGTTGCAAAAACATTCCAGTCAGTGCTGGGGGATGGCCATTCTATCAAAAAACTGCAATCTGGGGATCTACTAGTTGAGGTTTCTACAGCTAAACAGTCACAAATTCTTTCTAATTGCTCTACAATAGGCACCTTTTCCGTTTCTGTACAAGTACATAAAACTCTAAATACAAGTCGTGGTGTTATATCTGAACCTGATCTGTTATTCTCTACTAAAACTGAACTTCTAGAAAATTTAAAAGACCAAAATGTCGTAGATGTACGCCGTATCACTATCCGTCGCAATGAAGAAATACTACCCACTAAACATATTATTTTAACCTTCAATAGTCCCAATTTACCAGCTAGAATTAAAGCTGGCTATCTAAGCTGTCCAGTTCGACCATACATACCAAACCCTATCAGATGTTTCAAATGCCAGCGTTATGGCCATACTAATACTAATGGCCAATGTCGTGGATCTCTTACCTGCGCACGTTGCGCGGAAGTCGGTCACGACAATAAAACATGTGAAAATTCCGTACGCTGTGCAAACTGTAAAGGCGATCATACAGCATATTCCCGCAAGTGCCCTAACTGGAACCGTGAAAAGGAAATAATTACTATAAAAGTTACTCAAAATTTGTCTTATCCTGATGCCCGTAAACTAGTTGAAAATAGAACCCCATCTGTCGGAATTACCTACTCTAGCTTACTCAAGAAGCAATCAACAGCCGTAAGACACATAAGTACACAAACTGATTCTCAATTTCCATCCAGTAAATCAACTGTAACACAATCAACCAGTACTCATGTTAAAGAATCGACCAACACCCCATCCTCTGAACCGGTAAAAATTGACATAGAGAAGAAACAACAGAAACCGACTGCTCTATCCAATAAGTCATCTCAACCCCAAACTAAGACAAAACCTGCCATTAATACCAATATTCCACAGAAACCTGATGCTCCCAGAAAACATAATTTAAAAAAACCTCCTATACAAACCGTTAAAAAGAAAACCTCAACTCCAGCCTCTCCACAATGGAAGACTGCTGGAAAGGGGAAGCGAATTTCTGGCATCAGCTCAATCATAAGAAATATTAAAGATCCGAAACAGCTCCAGAAGTACGCGGACGAGGCTATGGAATCCGAGCCCTATAGCAATGACTCGGATGTTGACGAAAATACTGTATTTGAAGAATTTGTACCTGATAACTTAGAAAAAACTAAATCTACTCTATCTGCAATACCCCCACCAAAAAAGAACAAAATCTCAAAAAGTCAGACAAATTCACAGAAAAAAGACAAAAAAAATCAAAGAATGGAGGATGACGATGCTATGGATCTTCATCCCGAACCAGATGAAATACTGGACGACGGAGACAGTAGCATGTCTACTGTTTCTGATCAAAATGACATAAATACAAATATTTAACTCTCGTAATTATGAATAATATCATCTCATGGAACTGCCGTGGTTATCTTAATAAACATGACGAAATCCGGGACATTCTCTCTGACCATCAACCACTCTGCTTTGCTCTACAGGAAACTCACCTAAAACCAAATGACAAAGCAAAATTACGCAATTATGCTGCTTACAGGAAAGACTTCACTGGTAGTGATAGGGCCAGTGGAGGCGTGGCTCTCTTCATATCTCGCAATATACCCCATTCCTATATCAGTTTAAATACTAATTTACAAGCAGTTGCTACTCGTGTGCACATTAACCGACTAATAACTATTTGTACTATATACCTACCACCTAATATGTCTATACAGTCAGCACATCTAGATAATCTTATTCTTCAACTCCCATCTCCATTCATCATCGTTGGCGATTTTAATGCTCATAGCCAACTCTGGGGTAATTCTGACAATAATGCACGTGGTGATGTTATAGAAAACCTTATCTCTGACAATGGCTTATGCCTGCTCAATAACGGTGATCATACTTACTTTCATGAACCTACCCGCACCTTTCATGCCATAGATCTCGCTATCTGCTCCCCATCCATTTATCCTTATTGGAACTTCTGGGTTTCTAATGACCTCCACGGCAGTGATCATTTCCCTACTTTTATCTCGCTGACTACTCCTCACATGGATTCTAATAATTGTTTTAAACGCTATGTATATGACAGAGCTGATTGGTCAACATTCACAGACAATGCTAAAATAACAAGTGATATGATAGCGGGTGACATTGACGATGCGCTTGATAATATCACCCAGTGTATTATCAATGCTGCAGATATTAGTATTCCAAAATCACATTCTATACCGCGGCACAGGAAACCATCTCGTTTTTTCATCATTAAACGTACAGATAGCCTATCTGATAATTCATTTAAAAAGACTTCACCATTTCTCGTTGCAAAAACATTCCAGTCAGTGCTGGGGGATGGCCATTCTATCAAAAAACTGCAATCTGGGGATCTACTAGTTGAGGTTTCTACAGCTAAACAGTCACAAATTCTTTCTAATTGCTCTACAATAGGCACCTTTTCCGTTTCTGTACAAGTACATAAAACTCTAAATACAAGTCGTGGTGTTATATCTGAACCTGATCTGTTATTCTCTACTAAAACTGAACTTCTAGAAAATTTAAAAGACCAAAATGTCGTAGATGTACGCCGTATCACTATCCGTCGCAATGAAGAAATACTACCCACTAAACATATTATTTTAACCTTCAATAGTCCCAATTTACCAGCTAGAATTAAAGCTGGCTATCTAAGCTGTCCAGTTCGACCATACATACCAAACCCTATCAGATGTTTCAAATGCCAGCGTTATGGCCATACTAATACTAATGGCCAATGTCGTGGATCTCTTACCTGCGCACGTTGCGCGGAAGTCGGTCACGACAATAAAACATGTGAAAATTCCGTACGCTGTGCAAACTGTAAAGGCGATCATACAGCATATTCCCGCAAGTGCCCTAACTGGAACCGTGAAAAGGAAATAATTACTATAAAAGTTACTCAAAATTTGTCTTATCCTGATGCCCGTAAACTAGTTGAAAATAGAACCCCATCTGTCGGAATTACCTACTCTAGCTTACTCAAGAAGCAATCAACAGCCGTAAGACACATAAGTACACAAACTGATTCTCAATTTCCATCCAGTAAATCAACTGTAACACAATCAACCAGTACTCATGTTAAAGAATCGACCAACACCCCATCCTCTGAACCGGTAAAAATTGACATAGAGAAGAAACAACAGAAACCGACTGCTCTATCCAATAAGTCATCTCAACCCCAAACTAAGACAAAACCTGCCATTAATACCAATATTCCACAGAAACCTGATGCTCCCAGAAAACATAATTTAAAAAAACCTCCTATACAAACCGTTAAAAAGAAAACCTCAACTCCAGCCTCTCCACAATGGAAGACTGCTGGAAAGGGGAAGCGAATTTCTGGCATCAGCTCAATCATAAGAAATATTAAAGATCCGAAACAGCTCCAGAAGTACGCGGACGAGGCTATGGAATCCGAGCCCTATAGCAATGACTCGGATGTTGACGAAAATACTGTATTTGAAGAATTTGTACCTGATAACTTAGAAAAAACTAAATCTACTCTATCTGCAATACCCCCACCAAAAAAGAACAAAATCTCAAAAAGTCAGACAAATTCACAGAAAAAAGACAAAAAAAATCAAAGAATGGAGGATGACGATGCTATGGATCTTCATCCCGAACCAGATGAAATACTGGACGACGGAGACAGTAGCATGTCTACTGTTTCTGATCAAAATGACATAAATACAAATATTTAACTCTCGTAATTATGAATAATATCATCTCATGGAACTGCCGTGGTTATCTTAATAAACATGACGAAATCCGGGACATTCTCTCTGACCATCAACCACTCTGCTTTGCTCTACAGGAAACTCACCTAAAACCAAATGACAAAGCAAAATTACGCAATTATGCTGCTTACAGGAAAGACTTCACTGGTAGTGATAGGGCCAGTGGAGGCGTGGCTCTCTTCATATCTCGCAATATACCCCATTCCTATATCAGTTTAAATACTAATTTACAAGCAGTTGCTACTCGTGTGCACATTAACCGACTAATAACTATTTGTACTATATACCTACCACCTAATATGTCTATACAGTCAGCACATCTAGATAATCTTATTCTTCAACTCCCATCTCCATTCATCATCGTTGGCGATTTTAATGCTCATAGCCAACTCTGGGGTAATTCTGACAATAATGCACGTGGTGATGTTATAGAAAACCTTATCTCTGACAATGGCTTATGCCTGCTCAATAACGGTGATCATACTTACTTTCATGAACCTACCCGCACCTTTCATGCCATAGATCTCGCTATCTGCTCCCCATCCATTTATCCTTATTGGAACTTCTGGGTTTCTAATGACCTCCACGGCAGTGATCATTTCCCTACTTTTATCTCGCTGACTACTCCTCACATGGATTCTAATAATTGTTTTAAACGCTATGTATATGACAGAGCTGATTGGTCAACATTCACAGACAATGCTAAAATAACAAGTGATATGATAGCGGGTGACATTGACGATGCGCTTGATAATATCACCCAGTGTATTATCAATGCTGCAGATATTAGTATTCCAAAATCACATTCTATACCGCGGCACAGGAAACCATGGTGGAATGATGAATGCCGAAAGGCAAAGAAAAAGCAACAGAAGGCTTGGGGCATTTTCCGACGCTACCCTAATAATAATAACTATCTCGCTTTTAAAAAAGCAAAGGCTCAAGCTAGAAGAGTGCGCCGTCAAAGCCAACGTGAATCTTGGATTCAGTACATCTCCAACATCAGCGCCAGTACATCAAGCAAAGAACTTTGGAAGAAAGTGAAAAACTGTATGGGACTGTATTCAGAAAACCGCATCTCTATCTTATATTACAATGGACAAACAATAGCATCACCCCATAATATTGCTGAAACAATAGGAAATACATTGGCATCTAATTCTAAATCAGACTCGTATCCAGAACCTTTCTTATCATATAAAAGACAAGCAGAATCTACCAACATAAATTTTAAATCTCGCCATTCCTATGAGTATAATCTACCTTTCACAAAACCTGAACTTCTGCGATGTCTGCAAAATAGTCGTTTATCAGCTCCAGGACACGATGGCATCACTTATACCATGCTAAAATATCTTTCTACCACCTCTCTCAATAACCTTCTCACCTTTTACAATAGAATCTGGATTGAACATTCTTTTCCTAAAGCCTGGTGTAAAGCTATTGTCATTCCATTCCCAAAACCAGGTAAAGATCCCAGTGACCCAAACAACTACAGGCCAATCGCACTCTCTAGTAGCCTTTGCAAACTTTTAGAAAAAATGGTTAATTGCCGCCTAGTGCATGTTTTGGAATCTAATAATTCTCTTGCATCATTCCAAAGCGGATTTCGTCGTGGTAGGTCCACTATTGATAACCTCATTCTTTTAGAAACTCATATTCGAAATGCTTTTTTAAAACGCAATCATCTGGTGACTATCTTTTTTGACATGATGAAAGCCTATGATAAAACCTGGAGGTATGGCATACTACGTGATCTTTTTAATCTGAACTTTAGAGGTAACCTACCAATTTTTATTAAGAACTTCCTCGCAGTTCGAATTTTTCAAGTTCGAATTGGGAGGTTTCTTTCAAATTTCTATGTACAAGAAGAGGGTGTACCACAGGGCAGTGTTCTGAGTGTCACCCTCTTTGCTATCAAGATTAATGACATCCTGAACCAGTTGCCACCAAGCGTTCAAGGTACACTATATGTTGATGATTTTAATATTCTATGTAAAGGACAAGATATGCATTTTATCGAGAGACAACTACAAATCGCTATCAACCGTATTATTCAATGGACAAACAAAAATGGCTTTATTATTTCCAAAGACAAAACCTCATGTGTGCATTTCTGTAGACGAAGGGATTTGCATCCGGATCCTGAAATTTTCATCGGAACTTATCAAATTGCTATTGTTGACAATGTCCGCTTTTTGGGCTTAAATTTTGACAAAAAACTCACTTTCTTGCCTCATGTTTTGCAGCTACGAAAAAAATGCGAGCACTCTCTCAATTTAATCAAGGTGCTTTCCAACACATCTTGGGGAGCAGACCGTAGTTCTCTCCTGAAAATTTACCATTCGATTATCCGCTCTAAAATTGACTATGCCTGCCAGGTCTATGGTTCAGCACGTAATTCCGTTCTTAAAAAATCGACACTGTGCACCATAGTGCACTTCGCTTTTGTTCTGGTGCTTTTAGAACATCACCGGTTTTAAGCCTTTATGTCGAGTGTAATGAACCAGCACTACACCGTATTCGTGAAAAGCTTTCATTGGATTTGTACTATCGTATTCTCTCTCACCGTGGCCATCCTCTTTGTAATTACATTTTAAATACAGACAACGACACTCTCTATCAACATCGACCATCATGCATTCCTTCATTTGGAGCCAGAATGAGGAACATTATTAACAATAGTCAACTAAGCAATATCAAGGTGAGCTCATGTTCATTGCATGAGTTTCCTCCTTGGAAAACTCTTAATATCACCACACTCCATCCTTTTAAAGACTATGACAAAAAGAACACTGCACCTGTCATATTTCAACAATTATTTGCAGCCCATCGCTCAAAATTCAGGAATTATACCGATATATACACAGATGGATCAAAGAGTAGCAATGTTGTTGGCTGTGGGGTTTTCTGTGATAATACCAATTTTAGTTACTGGCTTCACCCTTCAGTTTCTGTGTTTACGGCAGAGTTGATCGCGATAGAGAGAGCCATGTTGCACATTTCACATCATCATAACACTTCATTCATCATTTATACGGACTCAAACAGTGCTATTGACGCAATTAAATCATCTAACAAACATCCCTATGTCTCATCTATCCTGAATTTTTATGATAAATTAACAAACCGTGGCTGTAAAATTTTATTTTGCTGGGTACCTGGACACATGGGTATTCCTGGAAATGAAAATGCAGATCAAGCGGCAAAACTTGCTCTTAACCCTTTAGATCATAAGATGCCATTCTCAGACGTTAAACTAATTATAAAACACTTTATCCATCATAACTGGCAAGAAAGTTGGGATACAGAAATTAATAATAAACTGCACCGTATCAAACAAACGATCACTAGCTGGCCTCCAAATTACCCACGGAAAACTGATGTTCTACTGACCCGTCTGAGAATTGGACACACTAGGTTAACTCATAAACATCTTCTATTCCGGGATGATGCACCCATGTGTCCTCATTGTCATTTTGATTGCCTAACCATACATCATCTTTTAACTGACTGTCCGGGCCTCCGGCACTTGTACAGAATATATTTTAACTCATCATCACCTATTTTGACAAACCTCATTGGGGAAATACCTCATGGGGCACTTTTTGCCTTTTTAAAGCATGCAGGATTTTATTTTGAAATTTGAATTTTTTTCACTACTTTTATTCTTATAACTTGGACCTAGTTATCTGGATCTCTATATAGTTGGATCTTTTAAACTTTTGTACTTGCCTAGCTATATCTGGATGGGGTACCCCATCCAGACACCCTGATATTGTTCCTTTTGTCTTTGTCTTGGCGCAGCATGTCCCTCAGGGGATTTTGTGCCACAAAACCCTAAACAACCAACCAACTTTACCCGTAAAAATCACTGTTAAATCATGTAACTAATTACTTTTTCGCATAGAAATCCCAAGTGAGATATTTTGAATTTCAAACTAATTATATCACTCTTAAATCCGATTATACCGTGAATGAAATCGATACGCGATGATATAAAAGATTGGTATATAGTATTATAGTTTCAGAGCCATTTAACAAAAGCGTATATTTTTAATCAAAGCATGCGTAATGTTGACTCTGTGGACAAATTCCTAACCGTAAACTTTTGTACCATAACCATAATCTGTCTGTAACCTAACTGCGACTTAACAGTATCCTACCGTAACTTAAATATAACATAAATGTAACCTAGCCGTTACTTTATTGTAACCTATTCTTATTCTAACCATCACATAAATGCAATTTAACTTTAACCTAACTTTAAATTAACTGTGATCTAACTGTAACCTAACGTGAAATTAAATAAAATCAAAGACTTACCGTAATGTAATTGCAACCTAATCGCAACCCAAATGTTACCTAACTATTCATGGAGTTCATGTCCATGGAAATTATTTTGTCTTGTTCGGATTTGTTTATGATTCATTAAAATACTTTCGTCGGGTTCAGATTTGGTTCGATTCAGGTTTCAGGTATTTTTTGAAATTCGATTTAAATGTTCGGGTCGGATTCATGTCCACGGAAATTATTTTGCCTTGCTCTGATTCAGATATGTTTCTGTGAAACAATTTTGTCGGGAACAGATTTGGTTCAATTCAGATTTCGGCGTTTTTTTTTTCAAATGGAATTTTTGGGTTCAGGTCTTCCTGTGTGTCCACGGATATTATTCTGTCTAATTTGAATAAAGACATGCTTCACTGGAGTATTTTTGTCAAGTTCAGACTTGGTTTAATTCAGATTTCGGCTTTTTCTTCAAATGTAATTTTTGGATTCGGGTTTTCTTGCATGTTCACGGACATTATTCTGCCTTGTTCGAATAAATACATGCTTCACTGGAATATTTTTATCAAATTCATTTCAGATTTCGAGATTTTTTCAAAGAAATATTTTAGGTTCAGATTCGGTTCATGTGCATGGAAATTTTGTCTTATTCGGATCCTGTTACGGTTCTTTGAAATATTTTTGTCATGTTCAGATTTGGTTCGATTCAAATTTCAGGTATTTTTTCAATAGAATTTTTAGGTTCGAATCTCGTTCATGTCCATGGAAATTATTTTATCATACTCGAGTTCGGTTATGATTCTTTCTAATATCTTGATCGGATTCAGATGTGGTTTGAGTCAAATTTCAGGTTTTTTCAAATTGGATTTTTTAGGTTCGAGTCGGGTTTATGTCCATGGAAGTTATTTCGTCTTGCTCGAATCGGGTTACAGTTCTTTGGAATACTTTTATCGGATTCAGATTTGGTTCAATTTAGATTTCGGGTTTTTTTTCAAATGGAATTTTTGGGTTCGGGTCTTCTTGCGTGTTCACGAAAATTATTCTGTCTTGTTCGAATAAGGAGATGCTTCACTGGAATATTTTTGCCAAGTTCAGATTTGGTTCAGTTCAGCTTTCGCAATGTTTTCAAAGAAATTTTTCGGGTTCGGATTGGGTTCATGTCCATGGAAATGTTTTGTCTTGTTCGGATCCGGTTGCGGTTCTTTGAAATAGTTTTATCAGATTCAGATTTAGTTCGATTCAAATTTCAGGTATTTTTTCGAATGGAAGTTTTAGGTTCGTATCGGGTTCATGTCCACGGAAATTATTTAGTCTTACTCTAATCCGGTTATGGTTCTTTCAAATATTTTGATTGGATTTAGATGTGGTTTGAGTCAAATTTCAGAATTTTTCAAATGGATTTTTTTAGGTTTGAGTCGGGTTTATCACCACGGAAAGTATTTTGTCTTGCTGGGATCGGGTTATAGTTCTCTGGAATATTTTTATCGGTTTCAGGTTTTGTTCGGGTCATATTTCGAGTTTTTTTAAAGACAATATTTAGGTTCGGGTCAGGTTTCATGCCCACTAAAATTATTTTGCCTTGTTTGGATCGGGTTATGCTTCATTCGAACATTTTTTTGGGATTGAGATTTGGTTCGGGTCAGTTATCAAATCCATAGTTTTTTTTTCAAACAGAATTTTTAGGTTCGGTCGGGATTATACTCACGGAAATTTTGTCTATGACGGATCGGAGTGTGGTCTGTTTTTTCTGGTTGGGATCCGGTTATGTGTTAATTAGTCTAAACATTAAGGTTATAATCACTTTTGCTACTATTCTTTTTATGCCTATTTCTGATAAATAATTTACTTTGCTATTTGATAATTTATTATGATGTATGAATCGTTTGCGGATTCGAACAATTGTACGCCAAACAGCTATATTTTATCTTTGTTTTAAAACCAAATTAAAGCCATAATTTAATTTTAAATTGAATAGAATACATTAAAATTTTATCAATGGTAAAAAAAAAAGAAACTCCTAGAAAAGTGTTGTGTGATTTTTTTTTTTTTACTGCAACACAGTAAAGATCTGCGTACAACTACACAGTAAAAAGAAATTGAGTGGAAGTATAATGTCTTGGGATGACGCCAAAAATGTAACCCCAAAATCCGCTACATTAAGTCCAAAAAAGTATCAACAAAACCATGTGCTTTGACACGCCGATCAATTCAAACTGGTTTAAACCCGTATTTCTTTGTTTTTTACCTTTTAAACTGTTATTGAATAGATGACTAAAATTTTGTTTAAAAAATAACGTTTTGTGCCATTATTGACTGTAATACACAATCGGAATGCATAAAAGATACAAATATATCAATCATAGGCAAGAATTATGTGATTATTTTTATCATATGACTTTGAAATATCAATATAGAAGCATCATTTAAGATTTTACTTGTAAAGTTAACATTCTTTCGTTAATGTCTTAAAATCGTCTGCACTCTGAAATCTAGATTTTAGACTAATATTTGTTATTTAAGTTTTCGCGCATGATTTTAGAAGAATGTTTTCATAAATATATTTTATATATTGACATAGAGTTATTAATATGTTGTTAAATCATAAACATTTTTCATCTACGTTATAAAGTATTAAAAAGTTCTGAGAAAAAAAAAAAGAAAGAAAGAAAACTTTTAGTAATATAATTTTTAGTTCAAATCAAATGTTTTCAATATTTTATTTTATTTTATTTTGACATTTAATTATTTCGAATTTATCAATTTCAATTATTTTAAAAACAAATATTTTTTTAAAATAAATAATATAATAGAAAAAAGACCATTTAAAAAAATTACTATTTCTTCGTAAAATATACTTCAGCTGTAATTCATTTCTTTCAATTCGTCTTATTAATACAAAATAACTTCCACATGCTTTTGTTTGGGACATTAAAATTTGAGCGATAAATGGTTTAATATTGCAACCCTTTTTTCGGTTTACTTCACCACCTCCTATCTTTTTCCTCCATGGTTTACAACCGCTGTGATAAAAAATCATCATTTAAACTGACAGTTTGCCAGTCTATGAATTTTAAAGCTCTGTTCCAGATTTTTTAATTATTTCTGCGAAAATTTTATGCAACCAATCAACCATAAGAAAATGATAGAGAAAAAAGCGAAAAAAAGGCGATTTTTTATGAGAGTGAGCTTTGGAATTTAATTAATTACTCAGTTAATAAACAGAATTTTGAAATTCTGAGCTTCAGGTGCATCAGGAGAGATATTGGGCTACACTCATAAAAATTTTGAACCTCGTACTTCAAATAGATTTTGCTAGCCATCGCAGACACACACACAGACAGAGCGTTTTGTTCTTTTATTAGTATAGATTGGATTCAGCCGAATACTTTGATATTCGGTAACATGGCCGAATACCAAATAGATACTGAATATTCAGTGCATCCCTATCTGAAATCTTTATAAACAAATCTTTTGATTACTAATAATAAACATTTGCGTATAGTTTGGTCAATATAATATTATTTTCCACAGTTATTTGAATAATAAATTTCAAATACTTCCTGGAATTTTGTTTTCGAGTGCTAATTTGAAGTCAACATTTTTGGTCATTAAATTCAGCAGACATAAAAAAAAAGATTATTATTATTAAAATGCTACAACTAGCACCCAATCTTTGAATGCTCTCTTATTCGACTTTATATTTTGATTTTAATTTTTCAAGATAATCTCCCCAATCAAGAAATGTAATAGCTGTAATAGCTTGAGCAAAATCTTAAAGATCATCATGTTATGTTATTAATTGCATAAATAATCTACACTTTTAAAAAAATTAAATTATTTTATACTACATATTGAATATTTTTTATCTATTTTATTTTTGATAAATTCACATGTTTGAAGCTTTTTCTTTAGAGCAATAGATATGTTCACTAATGCATACTGATTTTAATCCTATACATAAAAAAATGACCTAAATCTACTATATCTAATGCTTATTGCTGAAATTAAGTGTTTAAAGTAGAAATTATTTATGTATCCAATAATTTGGAACACGTAAATTGTAAAGAAAAAAGAGAAAATGTCATTAGATTTTTTCTAAAAACATCAATTGGTTTTTTGAGAAATGGTTTAAACTATGCTTAAAACTGGTTGGTTCAAACTGTGCCAACTCTGGTTTCATTGAAGAGAAATCAATAAAAAATATCTTATTATATGCAATATACGTTAATACCTACCAAATACCAATTAAGAAAGATAATTATTATTTGATTGGTTTATTTTGTGTCGGCCGATTATCTATTCGAAGGATATAGGCCCAGGGAGGGAGTGCCCTTTGTGGGGGTCTTTCTAAGGAATCCTAACCCGTATTTATGCAAGATTCAAAGAAAACCACGAAAACTCCAAGGCCAATGGCCGTGATTGGGTTCGAATCCAGCACCTGCCATATACCAGTTAAGAGCAGGTCAGAACCTCTCAGCCCCTGGTGGGGCCAACTACTATTTGAAATTATTTAATAACAGCTTTTTGTTATAGAATGTATTCAACAGTAATATTGTCTACTTGTAGTTGACCCTTGAAAGGTAAGGAAAAAGCAAAACTCCTTTTGAAAAAAAAAATGTTTTTTCTACTAATAGACTAGGAGACGGCAGCACAGATGGTCACCTCATCCAGTTCACGGATGAAAATCTAGAATTAATTAAATCTCAATTTCCATATTAAAATGCAATCGGTCTGCCAAGTCATATCTTGGTGGAAAACATCTAAAATCATCAATTTTAGTGGTTGACTCATAAGTTTAATATTATATTTTCCTGCTCCCAATCCTCATGTTTTCATACTTTGGGTACAGGAAAGCACAGTGGTAAACATACAAGACAGTTGCTAAAATTGAGTTTTTAGGTTTTTCCCTCCAAGATAGGACTTGGTAGACCAATTGTGTTTTAATATGCAAATCAATATTTAACTAATCTTAGATTTTCACTCATGAACTCAACAAGATTGTCTGTGCTGCTGCCTCCCAGTCTATAATAAACACAAGTATAATTTCAAACTTACTTTGTGCATAGTTTATCTAACAGTCAATTATATGAGCATATAGCATAACAATAGAAATGCCAAATGTTGGGGTATTCCATGTTTTGGAATGAAATGATTTTATAATCATTTAACAGCTTTAATAATAACTTTGTATTTTCATAAAAACAGGCAAAAGACTGAAAACAATATGACAATTTATCTAGAAAATAACTTCAAAAAAAAAAATAGAAAATTTTGATTAAATCAAAATTCTAACAATATCTAAAGATGGACTACTTCTGCCCATTGAGATATCTTACGATATCATGTACTACCTTCCCCACCCCTAAAATGATAACACACATCCCCTTATTCATGTAGCCTTTTATTTTTTTCATGGATAAATATAATAATTACAAGGAGAGATTTTTTTCCCCTTTTTTAATGTTACCTTATCATTTTCGGATCATTTAATTTTTTTTTTTTTTTTTTTTTTTAAACAACTGAAAAGTAGAGCAATTACAATTTATAGAATTACACATAAACAACTATATCTTTGGATCATTTAGAGATATTTTTTTATAAAACAATCGAAAGTTACAGTAATTACAATTTATAGAATTACACAAACAACTATATCTTGTACTTTAATTAATGCAATCCACCCAAAATTTATACAAGTACATATAATCATTGTAAGAGGCAACTTTATCAGTTTTTTACCTGAATTTTACGATAAAGTAAAACATTTAAGCTACATGTAAATTGAGATTTTAACTATTGTAGTCTTCTTTTTTTCAGGTAAGCAAAATTTGATAATATAATCTAATAAATTTTTCTGAATAATCTTTTGTTGCCTTATTGAATCTTTGAAAATTTATGATTAGATAAGACAAAAATTTCTTTCAAATTTACTGGTCTTTAAATTTCTTGCATGATAAAGAGTACACATTTTAAATCTTGAAACCTGTCTAAATCTTTTACGAGTATAAATAACAACTGATGAAATATCACTGAAAGACTGGTGATAAATCGCAATTAAATATAAAACAAAAGCACATGCAAAAAGTCACGAATGAACATTCAAAAATCATGGTCACAAATTTCATTTTGATCGTGTCTCATTACAGACACATGTTTACACTGGCTGATGATGGGCTGCTTAAGTTTCCAGCCTGAAACCCATCCTGTGTGTGGATTGTTTTATGGTGATTAAAAAGAGGTTTTATTATTTAATGTATAATCATTATCAATGTTCTCGCTGACATTTGACCAACGTTCGTAATTTGGCTAATTAAAAATAAAAAACATTCGCCAAATGAAAAAAAGTATTAGCAAAATAGATTCGCATGTAGCACAAAAACAGTTATCTTTAATGTACCCTGTTTTTTTTTTTTTTTCAATATGTTTTAAATAAAAAATTGTTAAAATAACCAAAGTTTTTATAACTGTGACAGCGATTGTTATTAATCTCTACAAATATATTAAAAATGTGTATGAAAAACGAAAAAAAAAAGCAAAAATTGAGCATCAGCAATTTGGCAAATCTAATCGCTTGTTTACTCGCCAAATGAAGAAATTAGTCGCAATTTGGCTCAATGGCGAGCAACAGAGAGAACACTGATCATTATAAAGGGGGACTTTATTATTTATGGAAGTTTCCTAATTTTTAGTATAAAATTAAAATAGGACCCATCATGTTGAAAATACTTATATATGCAAAAACAAAAATCAGTATTGAAAATTTTAAATACTATACAAAATATGTTCTTAAAAAATTGACTTGAAGACATAATAATATTATACAGTTAAAAATATATAAATACTTCTGTCATCACCTTTAATATGGCAACTCTAGAATATTAACCATTGATGAAATTCCTGTAATTAAAATGAAGAAAGCAAAAAATAAATAAATAAGAATTACTATAATTAATAACATTAATCAAAATCTTACCATGAATTAGAATTGAAGTAGAATGTAATTTCATTACCTTCTATCCTTCACCATTCTAAACTTAGCAGGAAATTCATCGTTTTTTTTTTCCATTTCCATAGCTAACATCTAGTATACAGAAGTAGGAGTAATTGAGAAAGTATTGTCAATGGTATGATGTGAATTAACAAACCATACAGCATAGACAATACACATTCAATAAATAAGCTGAGACTTGCTGATGATAGTGATGAGCAGAGAATGTCACTAAAATGAAGGAAAAAAAAAAACACATTTTATAAATTTGAAAGAACACAGAAAAAGATTTAATAAAATGTAGGATTTAGGTATTAAAAATATACTCTATATTTACTTTTAAAGAGACGTTGAAATACCATAAAATTAACTATGTGATTTTTTTCTTTTAATTCATCTAAATAAATTACTTTAAAGTCTATACATAGTATACTACAAAATCAGAGTAGTATAAATTTTTTTGCAGAAAAAATCTGCCTTTAAACTTTTTTAAGACACATAATTTTACTGTCACAAAACCTTATTATGCACGTTAAAAGGACAACTGAGAATCTTGTTATTAAATACAATAAAGGAAAAGGAAAAAATAGTCATTCATTGAACGTTTAGGCACTATAAACAATCGTCATTAGCTATTTATTTACTTTTACGATGATTTCAATCTATGTTTAAATTTGAGAAATGCAATTTTTCAACAATATTGATTACAATATGATAAATTATATTCTACTGTCATAAATAATAAAAGATTAAAAACTTACTTTAATCACAATACTGCATTCTACTTCATCGCCAAGATGAGCAAAAACGTAAACAAACCGTTCATTTTCAGTGCGACACTAAACGCACTGGACGGCGTTCGTAAACTCATCTAAAACTGGTTACACCGAACCGCAACTAACCGCACTGATTTCAGTTTTTGCACGAAAACCAGTGCGTTTAGTTTGGTGTTTACGAATGCGTCCGGTATGCGTATTTCTAAATTGTGTTCGATTCGCCACATTGGCGAAAACTTTTGGCGAAAAACCTTGGCGAGAGCGGTTTTGAGATGCAAATGAAATATGGAACTCCGGTAGCTCATGTGCGCCTGCGCGTTCTTCCGCTGTTGATTACGATTCGGGTCGCGGGAATATCGGATGGACACAGCCCGTGAATCACGTGACAAACCGGAAGTGGCTTGTCATGTGATTGTAGCCGTGCCGCCGAAGATAGATTTGGCGCGAAATACTGCTGATTTGGCAAAGAATTGTTAATTTGGCGAAGTATAAAGATATTAGCTTACCTAAAAAAATTTACTGAATTTTGGTCGTGCTTTACTTTTATCAACGTTTGTTCGATTAAATGTTTCTTTGATAGGATAACAATTTTAAAACAATGGGTAACAACAAGTAAACAATTTTCAAAATTTATGATGAGAAGATAGTCTACCCTGCCCACCATCCTGAAATAATCAATTTGTTTCAGCTTTCAAATATTCAGACACAATACATTTTGAACATAGGTAGAACCTGTACAGTGATGATGCTTGAATATTTTGATTTCGGAAATTTCATTAAAAAAATGTGCCCTTCAACCGCCCCCCCCCCCCCCCCGCCAAAAAAAAAAAATGATAATGTAGTTTTAATTTGTTATAGGTATTCCAATTTTATAGGGAGATCCTGTGAATATACTTTGTGAATACAATCATATTTAATATGTCTATTACTATTTAAAGACACATTATCAAAAATATTATTTTAAATAGGAGTTCTTTAAATTATCTTCTTAAAGTTTACAATAAATGGATATTTAAATAACAGAATTACTATTCAAAATTTATCTGTTTACAAAATGGAAGCATCAATGACAATTTAAAAAATAAAACTGCATTTTTTTGGGGGGTAGGAGAGAGGAGTAACAAAAAACTCAAAAGATAATTTTAAGCAGTGTTCACTGCAGCCCAAGAGGTGAAATACGCAATTTAATTTAACTTTATTTGTAGGCACAGTTTGTATATTTGGAGAAAATTTTATGAAAAGATTTCTCTAGTATTAATAATGAACAACAAATTAAAATCTTCCAATTTACAATGCCCCTTAGGTATAGTAGAAGGTATATGGAAAGATACACCATATACCTTCTGGATTTTCTTAATAAGCTCTGTACATCTTCTGTTTCTGAAATAAAGTTATAGCATATACTTCAGACATGAACATTCATGATTGTAACACATACCCTCTGGTATTTTTATTGCTACAAACACTGAATATGCCACATACATTCTTTATATTAAAAAATACACTAATTTGTCCTGTTTGAAAATGATTACCCAATTAAAGAAGATTAAAATATATTACTTTCAACGCAATCAACTGATTGGCAAGTAAATAATAAGTGAGTGAAATTTTGTCCTGTGCAGAATTCTAATCCAGAACCTTTTGCTTTAATTGAAAATGCTTTACCATTTAAAGCTGTTCTTAAATCAAAACAGGCAACTTAATGACATAAGTTTCAATTTTTTTTTGTTCAGAAATACATGAAATTAGCAGATGTTGTTATTCAGAAACTATCGAATCACATTTATTTTCCTGATTTTTTATTGCAAACACAATAGATTTTTCAGAAAAAATCAGGTGTCAAAATGGATGTTTTGAACCGACTTTCCCTCACTGTTAAAAATTTTGCAGCATTCTGACCAGTCATTTGACCATTTTCTGAAAAAACAGTAACATATCCATTATTTAACTGTTTTTTGACCATAAAATTGGCAATAATATGTTCAGAATAGCGTAAAATAACAGTTGTTTTATTGATTTCAATAAAAAACGGTCAAATTACTGGACAGAATGCTGTAGATTTTTAACAGTGCTGCGAAAGCAGAAAAAATTATCAAACTGCTGTTAAAAATGTGTTCGTCACGTGATCGAAAAAGCTTATAACTCAAAAAGCAATTTATTGTTTAAAAAATGGAAAACTGAATTGAATTCCAAATCGTTTCCAGAGTCATGCTTTCCAATTTTATATCTTTCCGTTAAAAAATGAATTTCTAAATGTATCAAAACATTTTGCGCTTGTTCAGCAGAGCAGTTGAGAACACCCTTAAGTTATCTAGATAACACCAAAGCATATTAATATTTGCTCAGACAACCCACTGGTCATTTCAGATTAAATATTGTATTAGTTGAAGTGTCTGATAAGAAAAAAAAAATCTTATCTGGCTTTTTTTTTTTTTTTTTTTTTTTTTTTTTAAATATTCCTGTCACTCTATGTTATGAGTTAAGACTCATTTTACTTTCTTATGTTTAATTATTGCGAGTCTAATTTCAGTTATTAGTAATCTTTATTTCTATTCAGTGAAGTTCATTACAATAGACACTTTATTATTTTTTATCTAAACAATTTTCTTTTCATATTCAGTCTCTCTTATTTTTCTCTGTTTTATGTCTTATCCAGATCTGAACAGAAACATTCTTAATTCCTTTCCCCAATCATATGGCTTTCTTGTCACAAGGTATTACTAATAACTCAGGTGGGTGATTAAATATGCAATTCAGACCTCTGGCAGAGTTAGCATGTTCACTTGTTAGAATATGTCTTCATGACAGAGTCCCCCCAGCAACATAGACAATCACTTCATTCAGTTGACATCTGAAATTCCAGAATTAATTAAAATTGGATTTTCATAGAATTTTAACTAATTTTGAAATTTCAACCGTGAACTGTCCTATGTTTGTGTTATGTTTTATTGGTGTTTTACAAGTAAATAAATGTCAATGTTCAAAAGCTGTTTATGTCTTCATCTTATGTCAATCAATACAAGTGCTATCAAGGATGCTATGTTATCGAGCTTAACATGTAACTGAGTCAGTGAGCTGGTGATTTTCTTTTCCTGGTAGAAAAGATTTTAATAATTCTTAACACATTCCCGATATCTGTTAAAACAAATGATGGTTGTTTTACATTGGAATTTACAATTCATAATTAAACAATAGCATAGATTTTTTTATCAAATTACAAAAACGTGCTCTTCCACAGATTTAAAAACAGGTGTCATTTTAACAGCAAATAAAGATTGTCAATTACTTTAACCCCTTCAGTATGAACATCTTTTATTAAATTTCTATCTTTTATCACCAGATTTTTAAGACAAAAATTTTTTCTCAATTGAATTGCGAAAATGCTTGGATATAAGACAAAGTGTACAATAAAATATTACTGGTGAGAATAATTAAGGATTCTCAGCACCTTATGCAATACGTATACCAGTCGCCTTTCACCAATTGGTTAAGGTGTGATTACTTTTTTTCTAAACAGCCTAGAAATTTGAAATTAATAGCACAAGACAGTAAAATAAATTAGTTCTAAAAATTATCTTGATCATACACAAAAACACGAAAATTTGTTAAAAATAAATTTTTTAAAGTATCAATTTATATGCCATCTCAAAATAAATTTCACTCTCTTTCAGAAAAAAAAAAAAAAACCTTTGTGCTATCACACTAACCCACTCGTTAATCCTGTTATCTTTTTTTTGTGTTACACATTGAAACTTTTAAATAAGGTACACTGAAATACTGCTGATAATTAGGGATGTACTGAATATTCGGTATTCGGGCATGTTACCGAGTATTCGGTTAGGCCGAAAATCAAACTATTCGGGTAAGCCGAATATTCGGCTTGGCCGAATATGAAACTATTCAGCCTGCCGAATATCAAAGTACTTGGCCGAATCCAATACTTAATAAAGTCTTTTAAAACTTTTCACAATTTCTACTTTTAACTGTCAATTTATAAATCTATTTAAAATAATTAGAAAGAAAATCATATTTAAATAAAATAGAATGTTTTTACATTATTTATTTGCTGTTTGTAAAGTTTAACTTAAGAAAATTAACCATGAGAAGGATTAAAATGGTGATTTATTAAGATTCTCCTTAGGAATAAATGATGCGAGTGTAGATTCCTATGCAAGTTCCCAAATTTTATTTAACAAATACTCTGTTTATTGCTTTTCCCAAATAAAAATCCTTAAACAAGAAAGAAAAACTTTTGAGATTAGTAATAGCTATCAAGGCAGACAATTTTTGTTCATGAAACCATAATCAACTTATTGAATCATCATAAGTACATCATATTTGTATTTCATCTCACTCTAGGACGAACTTGTATTTTTGTTTGTTGCATTAACAATAAATAAGATATCATAACTATTTTCAACTCACATGCTTTGATTTCTGTAAAATATGATATGATGGGAAAGATGGAAAATGCCACCATTCATAAGAAAAGAACTAGACATTCATTTATTCAGAAGTAAGTTAAATAAATGAAGTAATTATTAAGTTGAAACTATACTTTATATTGAAAAAAAAAATCTGCCTTGAGTTATTTAAAAAGAACAATTATGAGACTGTACAGTGTTTTTCTTTAACCATTTTTTCATTATTTCTCTTTCATTTTAAAATGTCTGTTTCAATTTGTAGAAGAAATCATGAAATGTAAAATTTTATTAATTAAAAAAGTCTCATAATTGTGCTTCTTAAATAAAAAAAAAAAGGTAGATTTTTTTTCAACACTAAATATTCTTATAAAAAGCTCTTTCTTATCAAAATATAAGTTTCTCTTATTAAATATTATATAAAATTGTTTTAAAAAGTAAGATTTTAATACCTTTAAACTTTGAAATATAAAAAGTATTCGGAAAGCCAAATATTCAGTATTCGGCCGAATAGTTATTATTGGGGCAGGCCGAATATTCGGTTCAGCTGTCAGCTGGCATTTGGCCAAAATCACTATTCGGTGCATCCCTACGATAATGAAGGACTAAAATTTATGAGTATGGTAAATGAATATCTAAAAGATTTTGTAATAGAAAAATTGAAATCTGCAAAATAATTGCTTTTTTTATTGATTACTTTAAGTAAGATTCGGTACTACTCTGTTATCCCGTCAACCAATTTCGCCAAATTATACATATTAACATAATTTTTATTTTAAATAACGAAAAAATAAATAATTAGTAGAATATTAATCAAAATACAAATAAAAAGTCGAAATAAAAATCACTTAATGACATTTTAAACATGTAAATTGTATTTAATGTTATTGAATGTGACATTCACGATCATCCATTTTTGGCATTTAATCTTATAATTTGGCGATAATTTTTTGGTCGATGGGATAACCTAGTAGTGCCTAACATTCTTTTATAGGTCATAGTACTTTTTGCATGTACACAAATCTTTACATAAAAAATACAAATCAATAATTCTACAAATCAATTAAAAATTTAGAAATTGATTGAAAATTTGAATCAATTCTCCATTTCTTTTGTGCCTGATTAATGTAATTTATAGTCTTCGGGTACCTAAACTTCACCAGTAATATTTTAGTTTTTAAACAAAAAAAAAAAAAAAAAAAAAAAAAAAAAAAAAAAAAATGTAAAAACTCCAAATAAGGGACAAAAGTTCTGGTCCCGTATGTATTCTTTATTCAAAGGTTTTACCGTATTTAAATTTTTAATAAAGCTTTGTTTATTTTAATTAGGTGTAGTTACCTATTTCAATACGATCACCTTATTTAGAATAAGCATAGCAAGATAATCACAATCTATTTCTATTAAGGGGATTCTAATTCTTAGAGAGAAAATACTAGGTTCTTTCATATGTAGGAAATAGGTAGGTTAAGTTTGTTTTTGTGCAGTTGAAAAAGTAATAAAAGAAAAGCAGTTTAAATTGGAAAAAATATATTGAAATATAGATTAAATAACTGTAATGTAGCACTAATAAATTAACAATACTCATAATGTATATCAAGTTTTTATTTACACTATATAGCATACATAACATAATGAAAGGTTACAAAATACAAAAGGCTTGAAATGGGAGCACTGTTTCTGAATTAGCATTCAAAATATTTAATTAAAAAAATGATAATAGCTATGTCTATGTTGAATACTGATGCAAAACAATTTGAAATTCAATACTGGTACAATATAATGTGATTTAAAGACTAATGCAAAACAATTAAAATTTTTAATAAAAGTATTAAACAATTTACTTTAAAAACTGATGCAAAACAGTTTAACTTTGAATACTGCTACTACATACTTAAAGACTGATGCGAAACAATTTGAATTTCAATATTGGTACAATGTAATTTAAAGATTGATGCAAAACAATTTCAATTTGAATAAAAAGATTACACAATTTACTTTAAACACTGATACAAAACAATTTGAACATGGGCACTGTACAATTTACTTTAAATAATGATGCAAAACAATTTAAGTTTGAATACTGGTACTACATACTTAAACACTGATGCGAAAATTTTTTTAAACACTGGTACTAATAATTTACTTTAAACACTGATGAGAAACAATTTAAACACTGGTAATACATTATTTAATTGAAATACTGATGCGACAATTTAAACACTGGTAATACATTATTTAATTGAAACACTGATGCAAAACAATTTAAACACTGGTAATACATTACTTAATTGAAACACTGATGCGAAACAATTTAAACACTGGTAATACATTATTTAATTGAAACACTGATGCAAAACAATTTAAACACTGGTAATACATTACTTAATTGAAACACTGATGCGAAACAATTTAAACACTGGTAATACATTATTTAATTGAAACACTGATGTGAAACAATTTAAATACTGGTAAACACATTATTTAATTGAAACACTGATGCAAAATAATTTAAACACTGATGCGAAACAATTTAAACACTGATGAGAAACAATTTAAATACTGAATAATTTACTTTAAACACTGATGCGAAATAATTTAAACACTGGTAATACAAAATTTAATTCAAATACTGATGCAAAACATTTTTAAACACTGGTACTACATAACTTAATTTAAACACTGATGCAAAACAATTTAAACACTGGTAATACATAATTTAATTGAAACTCTGATGCGAAACAATTTAAACACTGATAATACATAATTTAATTTAAATCTTTGAAATCTGACAATTATTTTTGATATGAAGTGCAATTTTTGCATACATAATTATATGTTTTGTGGCTGAAAGCAGCTTCGGGAATTTTCCCACAATCCTTGTGAATTCATTCACTGCATTTTCCACATTGTGCCATTCTCATTCCTGCTGACTTCACATCATTAAAATAAGGCATCCTACATATGCAATAAATCGCACATGCGAATGTTTGTTCTTTTACTCGTAGAATGCGTTTTGAAGTCTCTGGAAATGCAGTGAATACTCCACTTTCCAAGCACATTTTTAAATGTTTTCTTATCTGCACTGAGTCATAACTTATGATTGTGGGGTCTTTTCCCATAACTAGAGAAACAGCAAAAGCTATAGCTAGTACCCCACAATCATTTGATGATGGAAGTTGCTTTTGGACAGCTTTAACAGTTATTTTGATGCATTTAGATGCACTGCAAACAATGGCAGCAATTTGCCTCTTTAAATCGGGACTTGGTATGAGGCCCAGTGAATCATACACATTTATGTTCGAATTTGATATAATTTGTATCGTAACCCAATGGTTGGTATTGACATGCAGAATCTGCATGCCAGATGACTTGATAGAAAAAGACAAGTTTTGTCCCAGCAGCGTATTTTGAAAGCCAGGATCCTTCCATTGCGATTTTAATTTTGCTTGGGCATAATTAATAACAATGTCCAATAGCATGGCATTGGGCATGCATTCATTTTCTATGATATCACTGGATAATCCACTAGAATACAATTTTTTTCTTTTATTTGTTTTACCGTTTTTATTTTCTATGACACTTATCACACCACTATTTATTTTAACAACTGAGTTTTTAGTTAAAGCTATTCCGGTATTTTCAGTTTTTACAACTGCTGCACCCCTATTTGTTTCATTTACAAAATCATTTTGATGATTCAAAGATTCTTCATCACTGGATTGATGGAGAATTGGTAAAGTGCAATCTGGGACTATTTCAAAATGTCCATCAATTAAAACATCAGCATCTTCAGTTTCATTTTCAATGGAAATTTGTTTAAATGCCTGTCTTATGGCATTTGCTTTTGTTCCAACTCTTCCAACTATGCCTCTTTTAGTGCATGCCTTAAGTTTCCCATATTGTTTCTTGATCGAATCATTTGTGGCGTCTTTCATTGACTTATCTGCTTCGACATTCTTTGGCATATTATTACAGTTTTTTTTATTCTCATCAATTTCCACTGGCAATCCTGTTGATTTATCACGATTAACTCTGCCTTCCATTTTATCAGTTAATTCTAATAAATTATTCTCCAATTCTAATAAAGCAGTTTCAGGGAGCATCCATAAGATGGAACCTAAATTTCTCATATGAGAATTACATTTATTAATCAATTTTCTTCTATTACTTCCTCTTTTTTTCAACTCTTCATATGCATCTTGGGTTTTCTCTTGAGTTTCTTCTGGTATCACATCGTCACATTGATTTTCTAGATCAATTATCTCAGAATCAATCTGATTGCAATTATTATCCAACAGTTCTGTATCGCAACAAAACAATGGGTTGGATAATAACCACTCAGAAATGCGTGATATATGATACTGTTTAAATTTCTCCCCAACAATTAAACAATGCTTACATAGTAAGCGTGTTCTTCTAAAATCATTACAAGAACAAGAACAGATGCGATTTTCTTTGTCAAATTTCACACTATATATTTTTCCACACTTTGATGTGACCTGGAATGAGCCTTCACCTGTTAGCTTAACCAAATCGGTATTTTCAAAATTAAGATAATCAAGTTTATCTTGCATATGCTCAATGAACCATTTTGGACGCTCATGTAAAAAATGTGGTAACTGGTCATTATATTTCATATATTGAGCAGACATTCTTAGATTACTTGTGACATAAGTGTTATATCTATGGGGTAAGAATGTATTAATCAATACCCCAATAATTTCAGATAATTGACAATTTCGATATCCATCCAGGAATCTGTATTTCAGCTCTTCATTTATTCACTCAACACCATTATTTGTATTTAACAGCATACTGTCGGGCTTGTAAGCTAAGGACCACCGTTTTATTTCCGGCTCCCATGTATTCTCAAAATAGTTTTTTAATGGTGTAGCAGCATAATGTTCCCAGTTTTTCAAATTTTTTACAGCCTGTTGTAGCTCTACCTCATTTGGAGCATTTGCAATTTTCCACAGACGATTTAGAGCCTCTTCTTTTGGGATGGATGAGTTTTGACTCCTGGACAGCCATCTGTTCCAGGCTTGTTCTCTGTGAAAACTGCAAATAAATACATTAATTCCTGGGAAGACTTTTTCCAACGCAGATATTTCTTCTGCAGCAAAGTCTACCATAGCATTTTTGGGAATGATGTCTTCATTCCATGTTTTTATGATTTCCAATGCCTCACATATTGAAGCTACTGTCTCATATTGAGACATGATTACGGCAACTACTTGAAAATTTACGTTAGTCTTAACTACAAGGAAATATAGTGGAATTGCATATTTGCAAACTCTGTATGTGGCATCAAGTAAAACAGCTTCCCCAGCATATCGACGATAAAGTCGCCGCATGTCGCTGTTCTGGTAAACAAACAGAAAGTGGTGCTTTGATACAGATTTCCATGATAAATTGCATGAACCCTCTTCTTCATTATCTCCATCTTTTCCCAACTCTTCAGCACTTATTGTTTCTTTGATAAATGGACGGAAATATAAATCACGTTTATCAAAAGATTCTAGCAACTTTTCTGTGTTTTCCATATCAATTTTGCTATGGCGAATGTCTCTTTTACCTTCTTTAATTATTCCTTTAATTGTGGGAATATCAGGAAAAAAACGTCTTCTCTTCTTATCATTTTGCTTTAAATCTGTTCTAACAAATATTTCTAGGAGTTCAGATATAACTAATGCATTTCTTTTCCCTTCACGTACAAACTCTCTTATTTTTGAACGCACTATTGGATCAACTGGTTCTGTAACTGCAGAAATCTCACCTTGGGTGTGGTTCTTATGAGCATCAGCAGAAGGCAATGTAAACCAAAAAACTTCCTCTCCTTCAACATTTTCATTATTTCTAAGCTTATCTTTGATCTTTGTAGATATTGCTTCTTTTTGTGACCTTGTAGGATTTTCCAGCTGTAAATAAAAAATAATTTCAGTTACTATTCTAATACTCTTCTAAAACATGGTTTTAACATTCAAAATACAGAATTAAAACGATATTTATAAGATTGTCTTTTGTGGCATATTTTGATTAATTACAATGTGCTTTATTTTGCTTTAGTGCAATAGAGAAGAACTCAACAGATCTCTTTTTTTTAAAGCAAAAGAAGTTAAACTTGGGAGGGTGACTTACAATCAAGATTAAAAAAAGCAAATTTTAAAACTTCTTTTTATCATTAATGTTTTTGATTTGATAAAAAAAATTGATTTTAAAAAAGGAAAAGAATTACAGTGTAGAAAACCAAATTTGTTAGAATGAAAACTAACAAACTGATTGATTTGCAAATTTCAGATAATTTATAACACATAATAAAGATTTAAAAAAAATACATAAAATTTTAGGAGGGGGAAAGGGGGTAATAAATTTTTTAACCATTTCCAGCGCACTGTACCCAGTTAAGAGATTTTTAATATCTAAAAAAGTCGTATGTAAATTCAGGTGACAGTTGATAATTTGTCATTTTACTAACAGAATTTGCCCATGCCAGAAAGGATTAAGGAGGCAGTGATCAAATATTTAAAAACATGCCATTTTAAATGCAGATTTTTTTGACAGAACTCAGGATAAATATTACTTATTTCATATAAGATGTCAAAAGTGTTACTGCTGTTTTCGAATAGTAATTTCATCAATTACCTTAAATTTTTGCTGAAGTCCACTACCTCCTAGACTAATAGTCTATGAGTAGGTTAATTAACAGGGTTTCATCCAGAAACGGTTTTGCTAATAGTTTGCTCCCTGGTGGTCGAATGTGGAACTAAAATTTTTAAAACTATACTAAAAGACCCCCCTCCCTTCAAGAGCATGCCTACTATACCATTCCGCAAACAGCAGGGACACAGTTCAAAGTTTGTTCTGTTGCAAATTGGGTTCTTTTTATGAGATTTTACAGTACAAATCCTACATTCACATAAGGATATTATTACAGTCCCAGGCGACTCAGCTAGTTTAAGATGCCACACTACTGACTGAAAAAGACCCAGATGATAATGTAAAGTCTATGGGGGCGTTCTTCTCAAATATTTCGCTCAAATTTTAATATTTTTACATGGGATAGCTGAGGATTTTTAATTTTCGTGTCAGATTTAAAAAAAACTAGCTTTCATAACTGGTTATGAAACTGAAGCTATCCTAATATAAAAAGAATATAATCAAAATCAAAAAAGTAAAAACTAGGCTGGTTGTGGATTGTTCTTAACTATCCTATGCAAAATCACATCAAAATATTAAAATTTGAGCGAGATATTTGAAAAGAACACTCCCATAGACTTAACATTATCATCCGGATCTTTTTCAACCAGTAGTATGGGCTCTTAATGATAAAATGTACCGTAATTTCACACATATCCGTCACATCATAAATCTATTTCTTCCCACAATTTATTTTAAATAAAATGTGATTTACTTTTGCTTAGCATTTATTTGACATCTTTGTTACAATAGAATTTCCGGTCTGAAAAAGACTTAACTGAGCCACAGTGTATATGTGCGAAATTATGGTATATGCAATTCAGCCAAAATGAAAAATTTTGTTTTCCTTCCACATATTTAACCCCCCTACCCACACAACCTTTTGGAAAGAAAGGATGGAGAAAAAATTTCAAATATAATGCAGATTTTAGATAAATCACTTTACTATAGAATGAAAAATAGGTTGGTTGGTTGGTTGATTTGAGTTTAATGGCGCAAGGTCCCCTTTGGGACATGCTGTACCAAGACGATGTCAAAATGAAAACACTGCAATAATTATATAGTAGTAACAACCAATAAAAACAGCAATGATAGGTAAATAAAACATGCAATCAAAAGTTAACAATAATGCAAGATAGAAAAAAAAAGGCTAAATTTTTATTTGTTATTTTATTATAAACCAAAATCATTCAAAGGTGTACATTTACTAGCACAATTACACTATATCTTGATAGATATATATATCAACAAACCCTGCTTTTATTTTAAAAACTTTCTCAAAATGAATATGAAATGCCTTTAGTAATTAAATTCATGTACATGAAAAATTCAATTCAATATCTATGAAATTTGCATCCGTTTCTTATACTGACCTGTAACTGAAGCAGTGCATACACCCTGAAGACTGTTATTGATACTGGACAATCCAATTTCTTTGTAGTTTGTGTCAAATTGTAGGACTTTTGAAAAACATGGTCCGTCTTTGCCTAAAAAAGGAATAAAAAAAAAAAAAATAATTACATTATATGCAAAAAGTTTACTTATTAATACAGTAGAGTTCCACCATTCTGAATTAATTGGGGCTGAACACTGTTCGGTTTAGTAGGAATTCAAAATGCGAAAAGGACATGTTCTAAGTTTTAACATTATCTTTAACAGTTCTTGATTTCAAACAATTTAAATGCGAGAAATTGTGAAAAAATCCATCATGAAGAATAACACATTTTCACAAAATGTATTTATCACAACAAATATTGATATAAAAAAATTTCTATTTCAGGTAAGATAAAAACATGATCAAACATCATTTTAAAAATAAAAACTAGTGGTGTACCAAGTAGTACTTTGGCTGAGTAGCCGAGTACCGAATGCCGAGTAGTTGTATAATAAGAAAATAAAACACTGAAGTGAGCTTAGATGTACATATATATAAATATACCTGTGTACACATATCTATACCTGTGTGTACATACAATATAATATACATATATAGTGTAAATAAATTAACTTATTAAATTTGAAATTTATTTGTGCACCTTTTAAAGACAATTTTTGGCAATTCAAAACTAATAAAAAAGGAGAATTGAAACATGACAACTACAGTTATTAACTAATATAAAATTAAAACATTCTTTAACCATCCAATTTATTCCGACCATTGAAATCTGTCTATCAAAAATAAAAATGTTTATTGGTTACTGTAACAATTCATTGAATAATGTAAAACATTTCATATTTATTTTGTAACTGTCTGTACCTTATTTTTTTTTTATTAAAAAAATGTATTGACTTTGCAGTTTCTTTACATTTTTCATGTGTACAGATTAAATTATGTTATTTTAAATTTATTATTTTTTAAATATCTCAGTAAAAAACTAACCTTTTTCAATGAAAACTATAAATGTGTGAATTAAGATTGCCTTAAAAAGCAAGCTCTAAAATTGATGAGTTTAGATGATTTAGAACTTGAAAATCCACCAAAGAAACAAAAAATACAATATGAGAATACTAATGTCGACGAACCAAAAGAGAAAATGCTAGCAAAAAGTTCATCTATTTTCTGACAATATTTTGGGGAAATTGCGAATGAACAAAAAGATTGTGGCACTAGTACTAGTTTAAAATCACCGCATGAAGAATTAGTACAAAAAGAGATACAGGCTTTCTTAACAGAAGATATGTAAAACTGACACTCCATTTGCATGATGAAGAAAAAAAAAAAAATTTCCGATTATGTGCAACCTTGCAAAAAACTCTTATGTGCACCTTCAACAACTGTTTATTCTGAATGTATATTTTCTGAGTCCGGCCAAATTTATAGTAGTACAAGAAATGCCCTGTCTACTGATAAGTAGAACGTTTGGTGTTTTTGCACCATAATTTGAAATATAATAAATTTAATTAATTTTTTATTGCATTTATTGTATTTTCAGTGTCTTTATCCAAAATATGTCTTTTCTGTTTTCCTATATATAAAAAAGTATTTTTATTTGTATAAATGTGAAATTTTTTTTAGAGATTTTGCTCTTAACTTTTTCTATATTTTGCACACATATTGTTAAATAAAGAGTAAATAGTTTTATGAATTACTACATATATTATACATTGATATTCGAATAACTTTTTACAGATCAGTTATAAATTCATATGCTTAAAAAATGAAATTCTTACAACTACTCTGTATTGGTCGAGTACTCGGCCAAAATTAGGCCGAATACCGAGTACTCGGCAAATTGGCCGAGTAGGCCGAATACTGAGTACTCAGCAAATTGGCCGAGTATTTACCGAGTACTCGGTACGACTCTATAAAAAACAGGGAAATTTTATAGTGCAATAAAATTATTTTAGAAAATTTTAAGATTTTTATGTCCTAGACCCCTTGAAGTTTGGAACAGCAATGCTAAGAAATGATTACTGTTTTTGAATATAAGTCCTATGATGACATGCCTATTTTCATTTCTTCCCGTCTACTATATTCTATCTTCTTGATTTAAATATGATCTTCCTTCATTGTTTAGAAGATTTATCGTTTACATTCCATCATTTTTTATAGGAGTATATACTAGTTTAAAATATTTGGTACTACTTGGTTATCCCGTCGACCATTTTTGCTAAATTATATAAATCACCAAACTAATAGCCAAATTACACATATTGATGCAATTTTTATTTTAAATAATAACAATACTAAACAAATAATTAGTAGAATATTAATAAAAATACAAATAAGTTGAAATAAAAATCACTTAATGATGTTTTTAATATATGTATCGTAATTAATGTCATTAAATGCGACATTAAAGATCATTCATTATTGACGTTTAATCTTATAGTCTGGCGATAGATTTTTGGTCGACAGGATAACCAAGTACAATAGACTCCCTCAAATTGCACATAATTTATGGATGTAAACAATGAAACATTCAGTTCAGATGTAGGTGGACAATTTGACTTTTTAGTTTTATATCAATTCCATATATTTTATCCATATTATCAATTTAATATATTTTTAATTTTTGTTAAGGTTATTGAATTCATGTTTTTTCTTAAACAAAGAATAATTTATTTCAGAAAAAATTAAGATATTGCTAATATCATTGGTAATTATAATCTTACAAAATTTATGTACAGCGAAGGTTCTATAATCCACACAGGCTGGGGCTAAAGATTGTGTGGATTATGGAATATTGTGGATTATAGAGTATTATGGATTATATGTCATTTAATTATACTATTCTTAATTCTATAATCAGTACAATATGAAAAGATAAATATGAAATTTAATAATTTAATATGCTATCTCAAAAAATGCCCTTTTAAAGTTATTTTATTAAAACATTGATACATTTATTTATGTAAAAATAAATACATATGTTCTGTAGTACAGCTTCTTTTTTATTGTTAATAAAACAAAAAAAATATATTATAAAAAAAAGAGACGTTTAATTATGATTTTTTCAATTTTTTTTATTATTTGTTTCAAAAAATCATTTTTGGATCATGAATTTGTAAATTTTTTTAGTTGTTTATTTCATTGTTTACATTTGTAAAGTAACACGAATTATGGGTGCACGGATTATCGATCCTTGACTGTATTAATCAAGCTTTTTTAGTTATTAAGTCTGACTAAACCTCAAATAAAGCTTCGTTATTTTATGATCCTGATGTGAATTAGTAATGCACCTTTATGAGGCAAGTTTCTTTGAATAATTTAGAAGAATCATCACATTTCATCTTTATAATGAATATTTAAATGTACATTATTGACTATTAACTTGACCTTTGCTTTTAGTATTTTAATCATTTTAAGTATTATCTAAATTTTTATTACTTTAGTTTTTTTACTTATTTTTATATTTTAGTATATTGTAAGCATTCATTATACTTTTGATTTCACAATTAATTACATTCAAAATACACAAAGCACTGACCAGAAATCCGCAAAATTCTAAAATCTGCACAACCTTTAGTCCCAAGCTGTGCAGATTTGAGGGAGTCTATTGTAGTACCAAATATTTAAGATAAAATATTTTATATTTAATTATCAAATAAATTGAGCTGATCTACAATTTGTGTTATACTTTCTGACCATTATCTAGAATATATATACGTATGTGCCAGACAGAGAAGTTTGCCATTCTTTCTCCATAGAAAATAAAAATAGAAAGGAAGAAAAATATCTAAGAACTCCAAAAAAAAAAAAAAAAAATCTATTCATATCCATTGTTTAATAGTTAAAAAATGTAAAATAAAATTCGGCTCTACATGATTATCTCAAAATCACTCCACTATAAGATTAAATACCAATATTATCAAATTTACTCGACATCAAACACGTTATATGTTTTTTACATCATCAATAGATTTTTAATTTATGTTTTTATGAGTGTGTTATTAATATATTATTTAAAGTAAAAATTATATCAATTTGTGTAATTTGGCAAATAGTTTGGCAATGAAAATAATTTGGGAGAAATTAGTTGACAGATTAACATGTAGTACCTAAAATTCAATTAATAAAAAAAGTATATTATAAACTGTTAGCTGCATAAAGTTTCAAATCTAGGTTTTAATGAGACTAATATTAAATAAAATTCATGGCAACTTTTATAGTCATTTAGTTTTAAAAAGTAAATATTGTTAAAAAAGTTGCAATGAGTAAAAATAAATGCTTTACCAAGTATTTTTAGATAAATTTATGATAAAAAGCAAGCATAATTGATTGCAAATTATAAACTTAAAATTCTTTCACGCCATGGAATAAGTTAGACCGATTCTCTATCGCCTTAAAGAAATGGGAATTAGTTATGCAATACAGAAAATTACCACGATTTCAGCAATTATTTTAAAAGCAACTCATTATTAAACACACATATACAGGGGTGGGGAATTTTTCAAAAATTTTATCAGCCAATGATTTATGTCACCAGCCAGCAAGATGCAACACACACGCAGTTGAAAATTGTTATGACAAAATCGCACGCGATTACAGACGAAATTACTATTACTATGATGCATTTTCGTAATTATTTTTTTCTATAATATTAAGAAATATAGTCAACAGAGGTAAGCTTAATAAAGATAGAAATTAGTATAATATTTACACTGTAATAATATGGAAAGTTAAAATATCTAGATTAAAAAAATGTTTCTGATAATGTCTCTATTGCCTACAATTTCTCAAAAACTAAAAATGCACTCGCCTTGCCAGAAAATCTACTCGCCACTGGCGAGCAAAATGCTGTATTTCCGCACCCCTGCACATATATTTATATATATGCTCACACACATACATATATAACATTAATACAAGGCTAACCAAAAAATGTCTTTTTTTGGCATTCTACCAGGAATAGAAATTAGGAATTTTAAGTAAAGTGTCAAATAGTGCCTACATTTTCTTTTAAGTGCCAAACAGCATTTCATGTTTGCAATTTTAGATTACGTGTTACACTCATATTTTCTCTTTTTTTTTTAGCAAACATATTAACAATAATATTGTTTCTGTTCTTATGTGTTATGGGCAGAAGGGAGTGTGTATATTTAACAATTTGCCTTAATCATTAAAACAATTTAAAAACTGGCTTTCTATAAAACCTGATTAAACTACTATAAATGGATTTTAGAAATATGTTCAAAATTCTTTTTATAAAGCTAATATGAATCTAAAAGTTGAAAATACCAAGAATACAAAAATTAAATTGAAAAATCAAAATAATGTTTAAAATCAGGTCTGTTAACATTATCATATGTTATATCTGGATATCATCAATTAAAGGATTTTTTAGCACTAATCTTTCAATTGGGCCGATATAATTTTAGGGATGTAGTTTTAACGTCAATTTTATCAGTCATCAGTTAAAGTAAAGTCATCTTAATTTGATTGACAGGTGCATGTCAGTTTTAAACAATGCTTTAAAACAAGGTGCGCAAGAGTTTTAAGAACGCATGGTTCTGATGTCAATAATATCAGTCACTGGTTAATGCAATGCATCTTAAACATGTTTTACTGTTTAATATTTTATGGAAAACAGGTGTTCTTAGGAAAAAGCTTGAGCTAAAGTAGGAGTAAAAGCGTTTGTTAAACAAAAATTTTAAAAAGCTAAGTGTGCAATTTAAAAAGTAAGTATACATTAACTTTGTCATCATCAAAAGATATTTTAGTTGCATTTAGCAACTTATGACTGCTAATTTCTAATCCTGCATGATACATACTAATGAAATGACTTTGTTCTTATAAAATCCAATTTTTTTTTTTTTTTTTAAATGTTACAAAACAAAATTATGGACTATATGTATAGAAAATTAAAATTCAGTCTGAATCATACCTTCTCTTGCTTTTTTTCAAGATATTTCTTTTTTTTGGCAAGATTTTTGTCTTTTCCTTGATGACAAGTATAATGCCTTCTTCCTATGGGAAAGTAGGGGATACCATTCTTCCACTGAAGCCTCGTATTTTCAGAAATTTGATCTAGAGATGAAAAAATAGTATGATATAGATGAGATGGCAGCGTACTACACAATAATTCACAATTGAAGGTCAATGACATGCCATTGCTTCAAAAAATTTTATAAGCAAGTTTTTTTTTTTTTTTAGAAGGCATGTTTTGGATACAGAAAAGTTTATACAACACTGCAGTAAGATGATAAAATCTGAACTATATTCAGGGAATTAACGTTTAAGTTAATTTAATCCAATAACGTTACTTTAAACTTAGGAACATGCACAACAACTTACAAAATCCTAATTAAGAAAATAATTTTTGAATACTTACACTTTTCATTTAAGAAGCTTTTCTCACTGTAATCAACATTAAATTTCGAAAATGTATCAATTTCATACTTCTGAAGAATTTCTTTAAATTCTTGGAATGATTTTGCCGAATCCTTAAAGTTTTCGGACTTTAAAACCATTTTTTTTTTTTTTTTTTTTTTTCCGCAAGCAAATAATTCAAAAATACAACAACGTGTAGATCGACCGATTACAACGTGTTCTGGCAAACCTTCATTCAGACTTCGCCACTTCCGGTTTGTCACGTGATTCACGGGCTGTGTCCATCCGATATTCCCGCGACCTACGATTCGATGGCAAGACGTTGTTGT
>OZ025293.1:144685866-144729866 GCA_964019185.1 Maratus speculifer
ATAGTTATATATGTTTATAAAAAAATTTCGGCGAAATCTCCTTATAACGTCCGTAGAAAAATAATAAAAATTTCGTTTATTTGGCAATTTATCTCCGGTTGGCGAAAAAACGAAATTTTGAAAAATACGCTTTTACGCTTCGAATACTTTTTAAAGAAAATACTTTCTGTGTTCAATTTATTTAAATAAGTTTAGTTTAAGTAATTTTAGTTTTGCATTTTTACATTACTTTAAGTGTAATTTTGTCATATACGTTTATATGTACTTATAACAAAATTAAATTAATATATTTTATCATTTAAAACACAATTTAAATTGATTAAAATTGTTCCAAATTGAAAAATACTCTGTTAAAAATCTGCTGCATTTTGTTGCAACGCACTCCCTTGCTTGTATAGAAAACGGTTACTTGGCCGTGAAATGGAGCTTTCTCATTGGTTGGAATAGAGATATTATATACAAGCGGTGGAGTGCGTTGTAACAAAATACAGTAGATTTTTAACAGTGTATGACACGGTCAATTCACCGTGCTATGGAGCATTCTCATTGGTCAGAAGAGAGATATTCTATAAAAGTAGTGGAGTGACGTTGTAGTAAATGCTGCAGATTTTTAACAGTGAAGTCAATTAAAATCAATTTTCAGATTCGTTAAAATCGTCTGCTTTTGGAGAGGAAATGCACTGTTCGGCAAATCCCGCGTCGCTTTCAGCTTTTCACGCCAATTATTCCAAACTATTTTATTTTTTTACATATCTAATAATGTAATTCCGCCGCTAATTTTCACTGATCCTTTATTACCTACATGAGTAGTTTAATTCGTATTTTTTTCAAAAAATTCTGAGTATGCCCCCAATGGAGACCTTCCTTGTAAGTCAAGCCGGTCGTCATTCGACAAAGTAACTTTGCAGGAATAACATGAGTCATTATATGTTAAATTATTATTAATATATTCATCTAATTTAAATTGTGATAGGAGAAAGTAGTCAGAGATCTGCACAAATTTATACAGAACGCTGTTAAATAGCTTATTCGATTCGAACACTCCGTGTCGATCTGTTACCTGCTCTGTCATGACAGGTATTGGTAACCTATCAGATTTCGTACAGATGTAGATGAATACCTACAAATATTTGATCCTGAGGTTTGCGTCAGTTGCAACATCGTTCTGCGTTTATTTACGCAACTTTCCGAAAAGATTCCCATATCGCTCCGTATATTATATGCATGCCTGGATATTCATTTAACATATAGTGACTCATGTTACTTCTGGAAAAGTCCTCTTGTCCAATGACATTAGGCTATACTTGTCAGAGAGAATTGCACGAGAGCAGAAATTGTAAATACACAGCGCCCCGTACAATATCATGCGATCGTTTTCGCCCATACTTCGCCCAATCCACGAAAAAATGGACATGAGGATGAAATTTTAAATTTCTTTAAATATGATTGAAATTTTGCATATTAACTGTTAAGAGTGTACTATTTCATATTTTATCAAAAAAGAATTAAATTTTTGTCATTAACATACTTATTTTAATTAATAAAGTGACACTATGACTTTGTAAAATAGACTGCGGCAAAAATCTTTACATTTCATGGTCTCGTACAGCTAAACAAACATTCTGAAAATCTCCAAACTTGGATATATATGATCTGACAGCTATTATTAAGAGTTTTTGTCTGCAGAGAAGTGTTCACTAATCTTCATTACAAAAGGTAAGCATATTTAATTACTCTTAATTATTATGTCACACCCGCAACAAAAAGTTACATTTATATCTCTGCAGAAAAATATTTTTGATTTAAAGTTATGAAACTTTATAGTCAAAAATAGTTATTAAGATACTTTGAATTACAGACACAAAAGAATTAATTAATATTTTAATTATAATTATTGAGCGTTGCGGGCGTGACATGTCCCTGTTGCGGGTGTGACATTTAATTAAAGTCACACCCGCAACGTCTTTTAAAATTGATTACAAATGCATATTTGAACAAATTATATGTAAATTTATAAAAGAATAATATGCTGGAAAACATGTACTTAGCAGCTTTAACTATACCCTTTGATTTAATAGAGGGAATTCCTGTTAATAAATAAAAATTTGAATTATCTGAGCATGTGACACTGTGTGCAGATGATTTATTCAGTTTGGATTGATAAAATTGTTGCTTTACTGCAAGAAAATAATTTTATTAGTGATATATGATTAAAATATTAATTTAAAAGGTAAGATTTTTATAGAAATTAAAAAAAGAAAATTACGAAACAATATTTTAGCAATTTTCTTTAAATTTGTTAATTTTGTTTTGTTTTTTATATACATTTTTTAAAATTTTGTTATTTGGTAGTATTTATCTAATATATATACTTTTAGTTTTTTAAAATAAGTAAATCAATATTAGGGGAAGATTTTTTTTTCTCTTTTAATTCAAATTAAATAAAAAATAGAAGTAAGAATAATAGAAACTGTTAAAATGTTTATTAAGTTAGCATAAAATGTATACAGTCAGTTTGAAATTAACCAAAATTTAACATAATTAACTTTATGTAAGATTAGTAATTTCAAGGGATAACTATTAAAAATTTGTTAAGCTTATATTTTTGGACTGGAAGTGCTATATTTATTCAGATTACAGATTAATTTCTTCTCTTTTGCAGAGAATGAAGAGTACAGAAAGATCACGATATTATTGAAAAAAGATTAAGGAAAACCCTTTTAAATATGCAGCATATCTACAACAAGAGAAGTAAAGAGACAAAGCAAGGAGAGAAAAGAAGAGACTATTTTAAAAAATCATGGTAAAGGATGGCAATCCTTTTGCATTTCATCTCATGGTAAACGAATTGTCGATAAAGTTGGTGCAATTGCCAAGAAAATGGTAACACTAGCAACGCTCTGCAACTATAAATTCAGCTTCAGATTTTGCCATGTGTGTAGAAAAAGTCCTAAAAAATATAAAAGAACTTTGCTGAATGTGAAATTTCAGAAGATATTGTGAAAATGCTTCATGAATGCTGGCACCAAGCACAATCGGAGCTCAACATTCAATCGATACATCATGTTGTTTTTATTGACGTAGGAACAATTAATGTAGCAATATCTTCAAAAAGTGATCACAAGAGAATTTGTTTGTTATCATATTTTGTCAAAAATGTAATATCCAATGATAAGAGTGCAGTTGGAGATTTTGTAGAAGTTGTTTTATTCTCCACATTAAAAAAAAAAAAAAAAAAAAAAAAAAAAAGTGAAAATTTTGATGGACAAATAAGACAAATGAATGGGGATATTATAGAATAAGAGTATCGGAATAAAAATCAAGAAAATGTGTATATTTGGCTCAGTCAGTTAGATGTATCCATACTTTGACAAGGATATAAATCCAACGATGAATGTGCAGTTGGAGATTTTGTAGAAGTTGTTTTATTCTCGACATTAAAAAAGTGAAAACTTTGATGGTCAAATAAGAAAAATGAACGAATAGTACGGTGTGTATACGATATAGAATTAGAATATGATATAGAACGATATAGAATTAGAATGTTTAAAAAAAATTAAGGAAACGTGCATATTTGGCCCAGTCAGTCAGATTCATCATAGGAAAAAAAAAGTGCATTTTTGTAAAAAAAAGCTACCACCACCAGAAATTATAAATTCAAGATTGGAAGTGAATTTTTTTTTATATTTTCCTCTCTAGATATTATAATTGTAATATTGATTAATTCTTTAATTAAAAAAATCTGCCTTGAAAATATTTGTGTATGTCATTATTTTATTGGCTATACTAGTCACACCCGCAACGGGGTGTCACACCTGCAACGAAAATTTTGAATATTTTCCACAAAAGCAAGAATTGAGTAAGTAATTTAATTTTTTCATAGAATAATTTTTTAAGTATTACTGTCTAATATATAAAAATATCAATTCACTCAGTTGTCATAATTCACAGAGTTTTGCATTTTTGCACTGAAAGATGAAAATGCATGTCCTTTTTATGTCACACCCGCAACAGGCGGAAATTTTTTTTTTTTTTTTAATAAATAATACATCGGACAATTTTCAGATTTGGATAAATGTATGTGTAAGTGGTCTACATTGAAATTCATACAAATTGAAACCAATGCTCAAAATTTTTTTTGCTGGTGACTAAATTAAGTTGTGTAAATGTCACACCCGCAACTTTGGATTGGGCGACTTACCAATGTGAAATTGCCTTCTTATGCTGTTTTCTACGTCCCCACCAGATTTGAACAAATATTCCTGATGCACCCTGTATACTGTGTTGTACCCTGTGCACCAGTAATCAATAACGATCAATAATGTAGCATATCAATACAGCTCAAATAATTTGAATTCTAGTTCTTGAAAGAAATTCAAGAATTTTTAATTGCTGTTCAATAAGTTGAACTTTAGCTATCACAAGTTGTCAAACATTTTTTTGTCAGCAATACTGAGTTGCATCCAAGTGAATAACTAAAAAGTTTCAAGTAAAATTTAAAAAAAAATCTGGCTATTCATATATTTTTTTTACGGAATTTTTCTATAGCTGTTTTAAGGTTATAATCAGAAATATTTCTCCCAGCTCAACATTGCAAAATTTTCTGCACATTTCCGAGCTCATTTTTAATCATAAAAACACGACACGTGCAATCATGATTATTCATGTGATTCCTAATCGAACAGCTTTTTCCATTTTCCGATAAATTAATTACATCTTGAATTATGAGCCATTGCTATTTTCTGGAGGTAGTTTTTTTTTCTTTTCAGTAATTTTAACAGTGTTTTACTTTAAAATAAATTTTAGCTAAATATTGACGTATAATAAAGGTACTAGTTAAACTACAAGTCTGAACAAAGGTATTCAAGAATGTTTCCATCTATTAGTATAAATTTCTGAAAGAGAAATATTAACCTGCTAGGCATTTTCTTGCTAAACTAAATTTCCCCATTATATATATATATATATATCAACCGATAGATGAAATACTTGGTTGTTCAAAAGTATTGAAATACATATTTGGCTATAGACAGTAACCTTATTTCCCTAAATGACGAAGTTTTGATAAGTATGTCATGAAGTGTTGAAAACGGCTTCATAATTTATGCTTAACGCATGATTTTTATTTCTTGTTAATAATTGGAAAGAATTGGTGTCTTCAATCACCTCTGTTAATCGATGCTCTTAGGAGAATAGTCATGTTTACTTTTCTAAATTGTTCGCGTTTCTGAAGCTTAGATGCAAAAAGAAAAATATAGATGTTAAGTTCAGTTTCGGTTTCTAAGTCTTCTAAATCAGTAGAGGAATCGAATGACAAAAGAAGTTTGATAATTAAAAATTTGAAGCGGGATGTAAGGTAAAACATTTTCATACTAAGAGTATGTTTAATTATTCTTTTTTCAACATTTTGCGCTTTATTTAATTATTTTTACAATTCTATTTTCATACTTAAAGCAATTAAAAAAGAAAATTATGTATCAGACATAGCTTATGAAAAGTTTTCCAACACTGACAGAATATTATAAATAAATTTCATTTTTCCAAGAAAGATTATTTGATGTCTAAATAAGCAAAAAATTAACTCAGGAAAATTCCATTTCCAGTCATTTCTGTCTATATCCAGTAATATGTGGGAATTCCCCGCTCTATGCGATGTACAAAATTTACACACATCCCCTAATAACTACAAAATAAGTACATAAGCTTTTAAATGCATACTACAGCAGAAGACGCATTTTTAGCAGTTATCAATCTTAGTACTGTAATCAAATTATTTTGTATGTCTCTGTAAATGAACAATGAAAGCTATCCATTCCATAATCTATAAAACCTTATTGTAGTAAAATTTGGGGGATTTCATTATATTTACAATATGATAACATCATTAAAATGCACTGCAAACGGTTTTTCTCAATGTATCATAACGCGATGGAATAATCTGTGCGTCCCTATAAACGAACTACAAAACTTCGCATTTTATAACATATAAAAACACTTTGTGGCATACTTTAGGGATTTCATTATATTTTAAATATCACAGTATCATTAAAACGCACTGCAAACGATTTCTCCCCATGTATCATAAGGCAATGGAATTATTTATGCTATGTTGTAAACGAACTATAAATGCTATACATTCCACAATGTATAAAAACATTTTATAGTATAATTCAATGATTTCATTATATTTGAAAATCCTAACATCATTAAAATGCACTGGAAATGATTTCTTCCCATAGATCATAATGTAACCCGGATTCCTTGTATGCCCGTGCATGCCCATGTAAATAAACTAAAAAGCTATACTAACTCAATTTTCAATACCGAAAATTCTATAGAAACTCTCAAGTACACATAGCAATTTTATGGCAATCTCAGCATATTTAGGAGAGCTACAGAGGCGGTCAAAAGTTTCCGGCCAGCAAAAATTTTTCATTTAATTTGTAAGTATGCCCATGTGAAGAGGAATCTCAAAGTGATTCTTATACATTTTATTGACTTAATAGTTTAGGAATTTACTTATGGAAGAACATGTAAATATCAATAAATTTATTTGACAAAATTTAGTACAAAAGAAAACGCATGTTCTCAAAAGTTTCCGGCCACTTTTGCAATTTTGGAAAAAAGTGGTATTGTAATAGAAAATTATCATGATCAACAACATTTACAATTAGTATTTTATCGTATTAGTATTTTATTACCTTTTGTAATAAGTACTATGACGCAGCAACGTAACATCCATACAATCAACGGTTAAAGATCGTCTATGGTACGTTTTTTCCAAATTTCTTGCAATTTTCGGGGAAATTTCGGCTGAATTGGAAATTTATAGTTCCGCAGACTGTTGTCAACTTCTTTCCAAAGATTTTCTATTGGATTCATGTTGGGTGTTTGGGCTGGTCATTTCAAAAACGAAATTTTTTTGTGCGAAAATCATTTTTTGTCGAGGCTTGCATACATTATTTATGCCGTTATCATGTTAAAAAAAATAGTTGCGACAAAAAATTTTCCTCTGATAAGGTAGCAAATAATCTTGCAAGATATCCTTATACATTGCATCATTCATCTTGCCGTGGATTTCAAATAACGGACCGACACTTTTTGAAGAAAATGCTCCCCACAGCATAACGTGTCCTCCGCCATGCTTCATTGTAGGAATAACATAGGTCGAATCATATCCTCTGTTGTTAGGTCATCGGACGTTGTGTCTGCCATTACTCCCAAAACAGTTTCAAATTCGATTGATGCAAAAATAGCACTTATGTCCAGTTTTCACTTGACCAGACTTTGTGTTTTTTGGAAAATGCCAGTCGGATACGTTGATTATTCTTTACCCATAAAACATTTTTGAACACCGACTCTTCTAAAAACTTCTGTATCACGTCAGCATCTTGACACGGTAGACCAACTTATTTCAGCAATATTTTCATTCCGTAAATCGCAGTGTTTTACGGAGTTTTCATGCGGGTCATCAATTGTTTTTCTCCTGATAATTCTGTCCCCCAAAATAGTCATCTTCAGGTGTCTCCCGACCCTCTGAAATTCCTGAAGGCCATAAGCATCTTTACATAATTTTTAAATATCGTTTACAGTCGAATTAACTGACAGATAACTTTGCCGCAAGATCTCGAGAAGATCGCCTTTTAGCGACAAACTAATCACTCATTTACGAGCAATAGTTGTTGAACTTTTAAGTTTTAAATTTAAACTATGCTATACACGTTCATTCATTCATAAACACTACCAAAAAACATTTTACAGATACAAAAGAAATGTAAGGAATGATAAGTGGCCGGAAAATTTTGCACACTCGAACTTCGAATTCTACCCCTTTACATGAAGGGTCATTCCACACCAAATGAGCAAATCAGGTGTGGCTGACATGTCACAGATTTTATTGAAAATCATCATATAATTAGATCACAATCATTTACGAGGAAACGCAAAGTAGTAGAGTTCAGACTAGTTTATTTCAGTATAAAAAATTACATTAAAGTTGAGCCGAAATCGAGGTCTTGTGTACATGTTTGAAATTTCAAGTTTGATTATTTGCCGTAGGAATGGAAAGATTGTAATAAAAATTATTTACACTTAAGAATGAACTATAAGTAACAGATTAGCATAATTTAGTAATTGTATTTTTATTTTATAATTTAAAAATAAATAAATAATAAAAAAAATCGTGGAAAAAATTAAATATTTCAGTTATATGTTTTAAAATGAAGGACACTTATTCCAAATTCAATTTTTTTTGCCATTATAGCTAATTGAATATATTTAATACATCTATAATTTAATTCATGCCTTTTTCATTCCTTTATGAGAAAAAAAATAAATAGTGAAAACTGCTGATTAAAAAGTCAACATTTTTTTTTTCATTTTTTTGGCAACGAATAAAAGCTTTTAAAAGTTTTAAACTCTTTGATATTACAGATAAAAGTGTATATTTTAAGTATACGTAGTTTTATTCTTGCTTTCAGTTTATTTTTGCCTCAAGAATATTTTAAATTTGTGTAGAAGAAAAAGTATTTTTTTCTTAAAATAACTGTATTTTAATCTTAAAGTCAATTAACAAACATAGATGGCAGCACACGTCTATTTTTAGCCAGAAATTTCCAAAAAAGCGCGTGTTTTCAAAGAAAGATTGTCTTTAGAATTTCTCAAATATTAGTTTTTTGAACCCATTTTTGTTATGTTAGAAATTAAGAAGGCAGTATTGAAACTTTTTTAGTGTGTCATGGACTTATTAATTCTTATGTACGTGTAATATTGTTGATGTAGACGTTGTCCTTTAATTGTTTTTTGAGGTAACATAAGAGGAATAATTATGATTTTGTCATTTTTTTAAAATTTTCTAAGTTTTTTTGAAGATGAAGGAAATAAATAACAACTTTGAAACTTTGAGAATTCGATCTTCATACATAGTACTACATCTTGCATCAATTTCAGAGATGTTTTTTAAATCCTTTGATTTTTATAACATTTCAAAACTTTTAAAAAATTACAAAATTTCAATATTTACAACCAATTTTTGATTAATTATGATATTACCAAATTATTGTTACTCGATAAATATAAAGATTGATATCCAGAGATTTCAATATCATAAAAAAAACTTCATTTTTATTAAATAGTTTTCAAAATATAGAACTTGAAACTTGCAACTTTCGACGATTATCCGCAAGCCATTCTATATCATAAGTTTTTTAAATGTCCAAAATTGATAAAATAATTATTTTTTCTGAAAATATTGTGCACACATACATTTGAATATGAAATGAACACGTATCTCAAATTTTATTAAAATCGGATGATTCTCTGCAGCCACGGCTTTTTTTCCATTTTTGCTCATTTGACGTGGAATGACCCTGAAGCATCTTCAGTATCCAACAAAATGATCACGTGGTCAGAGGTCATTCACATATTCATAACTTTTGGAGCAATTTTGCTTCTTCTTTGCTGAAACCTTCTGGTAAATAAATTGAAGAAACTAACTGGCCGGAAACTTTTGACCGCAGTAGTATAGTAATGACAGTTTCACCTCACCCGGTGGACGGTGGTGACCTCTAAGAGGGGTTGAAGGTCATCCGGCGTTCGAGCTGTAAGAGGGGGGTGGGGTGAAGGTCATAGTGCAAGGTTAAGATGACGTCATCTTAGAGGATGAGTGTGTTTTAGATAAGAATTTTTTTTTTAATTTTAAGCGGGAATTTTAGGGAGTTAGAATTTTTTTGTTGTGTTATAGTACGAGGGTGTTATTTTAATTTGAATGCGGGGACTGTAAAATTTTCGGTGCACTTTAGTTTTAGATAAGAATTTTTTTTAATTTTAAGCGGGAATTTTAGAGAGTTAGAATTTTTTTCGGCGTACTATAGTACGATGATGTTTTTTTAATTTTAATGCAGGGACTTTAAAATTTTCGGCGTGTTACAGTACGTGGGGTATGTTTTTCGATTAAATTTTACTGTTATTCATTTAAAAAGGTAATTAAAAAGTAATTAAAAATAAGGAATAAAGAGACTTTTTTTTTTTTTCACCGTGTTCTTTGATGAGGGGTTAAGCGGGTATTTCGGGACACAGAATGATTTTTTTTGTACTATTGTACGAGTGGTTTTTAATTTTAATGTGACGACTTAAAATTTTTCGGTGAACTTTAGTTTAAGGATCTATTTTTTCGATTTTAAGCCGAAATTTTGGGTAGATTGATTTTTTTTTTTTTTTTTTTTTTTTTTTTTTTTTCACCGTGTTTTAAATAAGGGGTTAAGCGGATATTTTGGGTGGCATAGAATATTTTTTTCTGTACTATTGTACGAGTGGTTTTTAATTTTAATGTGGCAACTTAAAAATTTTCAGTTTGGTGTAATTTAAGAGTTTATTTTTTGATTTTAAGCAGAAATTTTGGGAGTTTGATTTTTTTTTTTTCCACTGTACTCTTACATGATGAGTTAAGCGGATATTTTGGGGGAAATTATTATTTTAGCCTAATCATACGCGAAGGATATATTTTTTTTTTCGGGGGTTGCTATTTTAATAAAGAACTAATTAAGAAGTGTTCATTCATGGTGAATTAATGAATTATTTTTTTTTGGGGGGAGTAATTTTGTTAAGATTGAATTATTTTTTCATTTTTTGGAGTTTTAAGCGGATATTAATGTTTAATAGGGGGACTTTAATTTTTTTGCAATGAAATTGACGCGCGCTCGTCAATCTAACCGTTCGGAGTTTGCAATTTTCTTCGAATCATGTGTGCATTTTGGTTTAGAATATCTTAGAAAGACTTCCACCACGTTTATATCTATCCAATATCATAAATAACACATGCTGGTAATGGGAATTTGGGAATAACAATTTTAAATATTTATTGAATGAAGGAACTTTAAAATTATTTCGAGTACTATTTTTAGTCAACTAGGTTATACACTTGATATTTTAGAATAGTTAAAAAATAACTTTAAAATTTAAATGAAAAAATATGTTTCAAAATGGGATTTTACGTGCTAGCATTGAATCGCACTCGTCGCCCTAACGGTTTAGAATATGTGGTTTCCTTCGAACCTTGGTGAAAATTTAATTGAATTGATTATTATTATTATTTTGTATGTGTTGTATATATGTGTGCGTATGTATGTTTGTGTGTTGTATGCATGTATGTGTGTGAATATATGTTTGTGTGTTGTATGCATGTGCGTGTGTTGTATGTATGTACGTATGTATGTGTGTTGTATGCATGTATTTGTTGTATGTATGTGCATGTAATTTTTTGTCGATAGGTGTGATCTTTAGCTGAAAGTGACCTAGGGTCAAAACTTTTACCCAGGAATCGCCACGGGGAGGCAGATCACTTGATTCCCGTATTACACACATTCACATACATTATTTCGAGCGATATTTTTAGTGAAACATAATATGCAAATGAATTTGTAAAATAATTAAAAAAATAACTTTAAAATTTAAATGAAAGAATGTTTTAAAATGTAATTTTACATACTAACATTTAATCGCGCTCGCTGGTTTTTACTGTTTGGAGTCTGTCATTTTCCTTTAACCTTGGAAAACCTTGCGTCAATAAGGATATTTCAGAAAGACCCCCACTTTGGGTACTCTTTTAAACTAATATTTGTAATGAGATGTGTTCGCGCGCGTCGGCCTAACTGTTTGGAGTATCAACATAAAATCAACAAATTAATACAAAATATTTCACACAATAAAAAATGAAATATTAAAATCGCCAACTCAAAATGAAATCTCATGCAATTAGAATAAAAACATTAAAAAAAATCGCCAAATTAAAAGATTATTCTTATCTCACAATAAATATTCTGAAAGACCTATTCAAAAATTCTAGATGAGATTAAAGTTTTTATTCAAAATTCAAATAAAACTTCTTAAGTTTTGACATGTCACTAAAAATTTAAAGCAAACATTTTTTCAAAGTATAATTATCAAAGATTAATTTTTCTAATAATTAACTCGTGTAAAGATAGTTCAAAGTGCAATGATTCACCATTTGCCTTTTAAATCTTAGAACATATTATCTGTGGTATAATCATCACGTTATCTAAAAAATATAAATAAATATTAGTAGTTTTAAAATAATTTTTTTTCGAATGGGTAGTTTGATAAATTAATAACATTAGAATTTTTTGGATTAAAAAAAAATCATAATAATAACGATTGAGAAACTAACCATTTCAAAATATTTTCTTGGCATAAATGAATTTAAAAGTATTAAAACCCTTTTCAAAATATTTTTATAAAACCAACTTTCATACAATTCAAAAAGTTTTTATATGAAAATTGAATATTTTTTTTTTCTTAAGAGAAATATTTTACGTGAGTGAAAAAGTGAGAGTCAGTTAATTTATGAATCACTTTAAAATATTACCACGCAATAAATTGTTTTGAAACTATGTTCTTAAACATATTAATATTTAAAAGTTAAGTCATTTTATACATTTTATATTCAAATTATACTTACCAACATATGAATTCGCCTTCAATCCGCACTATCTTGAAGAGTAATGTTTGATAAACTCTTATCAACACAGCATATTGGTTTGAATCACTAGCAAGTTAAGACAGGTATGATATGACTATTCGTTGGGTTTCCCCAAAGAGGTGAAGTCATTCTTATCAAATCCTATTTTGAAAGAAGAATATTTCAATTGCAATTAACTTCAGATTTTCTTATTTAATAATTATTTTTTAAATTTGACAATTTTAATTAATGTTTTAGTGAAATTACCTTTAAGATTTTAATTTTTTTTATTGCTTATACTATTTCAAACATGTACATTCCTATTTGTAAATAGAAAATCATAAAAAACATATTTGAATGATTTTATTATTATTATTGTTAGACATTATATTTGAAAATCATTTAAACTTTTAGCTTTTATTATTATTATTATTTAGATATTAAGAAGTGACGAAGACCTGGAGAATTAATCTCATCTTAAAACTGATTTATATTCGAAGAAAAATTTATTCTGTTGTCTTTTAATTTACCAAACATATATCTTAATATTCATTAACACACTTCTTATTTAATGAATAATGTATTTGATGAATAATATATTTTATAATATATATGAGATTTTAATCTTTTTTTAAAAAATTGGGTTATGTTAATTCATACACATACGTTCTTATTCGAAAATTCAAAACCATAAAAAACATCGTTGGTTGATTTTTTATTTTTAATTAGACATTGTATAGGAAAAGCATTAAAACCTTTCATTTTTATCCCATTTAGACTTCAAAAAGTGTCGAAGATCTAACTGCTTTGCAAAGACTTAAAACTAGTGATTTGATGAGTCATACTTTCTGTGGGTTGTTTACAATTTTGAAATTATCTTTATTAATTACCAAACTTCTCATTTTTTTAAACACCACACTAATCATTGCTCCCATTACTTAATCACGTAAATATAATTTATATCGTTTTTGATTATCAGTTTTATACTAACATTTGACACTTATACGTATGTGTTGTATTAATTCTGTTAGTTTTTAAATTTGATATTTCAAAAATTAAACTAACTCTTAAGAATATGACTCGATGCAATTTACTTATTTTATACAAGTTAACTTTACTGCTTGACAGAAATATATTCAAACGCAAAGCGATTTAACTTTCACATTTTTAAACTTATTTATATAATGTACTAACATTTATTCATAATATGCATAATTTTATTAAAATTACTGAATAAAATAAAATTTATACTTTAAAAAAATTATAACACCATTTAAAAATATTAAACAACAACAACAACAAACTTATAATTAAGAGATGAATAAATATAAATATATGAATCACACAATAATAAAAAGAAATACTTAATCATTCATAAAAATTCTTCCCTTGAACATTCACACGTATATTAGTAAAAATATAACACTAATGTTTTCAAAAAGATTATAAGCGTTTCCAAATCAACAAAGAAAATTGAGTATTAAATATCGAATAATGGATATGCACTTTTTACACTCACATCTTACAATGTAATTAGTAACCAAATGTAATGATTTTTAAGCATGTTTTCTTAATTTTTTTTTTTTTCAATGAAAGACTATCACAGTTGAATATTTAGCTTTCTCTTCATAACTTTATCAAGAAATATATAATGTATACCACACGATTTCATTAAATGAATCACAATACAATTCAAACTTCTCATTTTCAATGTTTTATATATACTAGTGTTTATCAAATAGGTGTTTATTCTGAACAATCATTACTTAGTATATTGATGAAAAGTTTGTGTTGAACGGTTTTTAACTCAAATGGTGTGAGAGAAGGATTTATTAGGACAGAAGTTATTAAATAGAGTCTTTAAAGTTTATACCCGTGCAAGAATTGGCATTTCAAGAAACAAAGTTGTATTTGAAAGCATTCTTTATATTCGAAACGCACACATGATCACGATCACATCACTGAAGAGTATAGAGAAGCTGTTTATGTTGTATATAATTTGAATTTTCATTAACACAATATTATAACCCAAGTTTTTCGACAGTTTGAAAAATTATGATGTACAACGTCTGCACACGTTAACACAGAATAAGATTAGCTTATGCCCTTTCGATGATAAGCGTTATTTGCAGGTAAGATGTATTAACATAACAACATTTTCTTGGTAATTTTACTCGCAGGTTTCGAAACCACAAACATCTGATCATACTTCTCATTTTTAACACGCGACGCTAACCATTGGGCCATTAAAGCCCTTAATTTAGTAACTAAAAAGTAAGAAAGATCATCGAAAGTGATTACTTCACACATGCAAAAATAATTTTTATTGTGACTTATCAGTTAAAAATCACGAAGAAAAGAAAAAAAAAATCACGTATGTTTTGGATTACTTTGAGATTTTACGAGTCACTTCATCAGTTAAATAGACATATCTACTTCTTATGAATCACTACTTATGCTTAAATTTTCAAACACTTGCTTAAATGAAATGTATTATATTTTAGTTTATCAATGATAGTGTGATTACTTGTTAATAATTTTAGTATCATTAAAAAATTTCAAAAAATCAAACGTTAATAATTAATTAAAAAAAAATACAAGTCAGTATTAAAGGTTTGAACAAATTATTAAAATAATTTTACAAAACTTTTCAAATTACTTTAAAATGTTTCACTAATATTTAGTAATCGACAAATTTTAATGTTCATAATCATTTATGTGACTTAGGTTTTCTGTTTTAACTGTTAAGTTATTAGATTCCCCTTCAAGTACATCTCATTGACATGTTTTAATCAGCCAACCAACCGTTCAACTGTGTTCACAATCAACTAGTATGTGAGTTAGGTTTTCAGTTTTAATTGTTAAGTTATTACATCTCCCCCTCCCTTTCATTTACATCTCATTGATAAGTTTTCATCAACCAACCACCCAACTTTTTTTCGTAATCAACTATTTATTTACCCTAACAAACAACTATTTATTTATCCTAGCAACCAAAAAGCTTTTATCGTCACATGAACAAAATTTTTTAAGCTGAAAGACTTGTCATTTTTAATCGAAAAAACAATGACTTGTGTAATAAATTTTTTCCTTACTTAAATGAAACCTTCGCATGTGTATGGTAAAACTTGGAAAATTTCATTTAATGCACAAATTTAAAGTTAACAGGCAAGGTCTTCACACATCTTTTAGTATTTTACTAACACTTTACCAAATATCTTTAGAAAACAACAGAATTTTAAATAATTATTTTAATAAAAATTCTCTTTTGTAAGTGACATTACTAAACTTACTTGAAAAATTAACTTGGCAAAGCAGGTTTTCACTGTTTCAACTTAGTAATATTCATAAGTTTTATATCAAAATCAACTTGTTTGGTTATGTCCCAGCATGGTTTTATAAATTGTATCGAAAAAGACCTTTAATATTAATGTTTAAAAATATGCAGTTAGTCTTTTAAAGATAAATATTTTCACTTCTTTTATTTAAAAACATTTTTAAATAAAATTATTACAGTTGCCAATTTTACTCAGTGTTATGAAATATGCATGCAAAACTTTTAATTATAACTTTCACATTTTAGTATTTCAAATTATTGTTTTCAAGGTGTACTAAAATTTGAAAAAATAAAAAAATATATTTAATTTTCATGCATAATTAAATTAAAATAGTTTAATAATAAAGACACATTTAACATTCTGTACTCACCTAATCCATCACCATCGCCAAAGCACGTCCAACACACTCCAGGGTTTAGGAAGAAATGAAAAAAATTCAAAGTCCTTATCAGAAAATGTTATCAGATAATCTTATCTTAAGATATGTGACGTCACAGAACATGTGTCAACTGATCACGTGACGTATACCACGTGACTAGCGCTTTGTATTCTAGATTGGTTCTTATAAAAATTCATTTATGAAGTAATTTAATCATTATTATTATTATTAATTAACTAATTAAATTAATCTTACTAATTAATTTTATTAATCATTCTTATTATTATAATTAACTAATTAAATTAATCTTATTAATTAATTTTATTAATCATTCTTATTATTATTAATTAACTAATTAAACTAATTAATAAGATTAATTAATTAAATTAATTAATAAGATTAATTTAATTAAACTAATTAACTTTAATTAAACTATTAAACTAATTAATAAGATTAATTAATTAAATTAATTAATAAGATTAATTTAATTAGTTAATTAATAATAAGAATGATTAATAAAATTAATTAATAAGATTAATTTAATTAGTTAATTATAATAATAAGAATGATTAATAAAATTAATTAGTAAGATTAATTTAATTAGTTAATTAATAATAATAATAATGATTAAATTACTTCATAAATGAATTTTTATAAGAACCAATCTAGAATACAAAGCGCTAGTCACGTGGTATACGTCACGTGATCAGTTGACACATGTTCTGTGACGTCACATATCTTAAGATAAGATTATCTAATAACATTTTCTGATAAGGACTTTGAATTTTTTTCATTTCTTCCTAAACCCTGGAGTGTGTTGGACGTGCTTTGGCGATGGTGATGGATTAGGTGAGTACAGAATGTTAAATGTGTCTTTATTATTAAACTATTTTAATTTAATTATGCATGAAAATTAAATATATTTTTTTATTTTTTCAAATTTTAGTACACCTTGAAAACAATAATTTGAAATACTAAAATGTGAAAGTTATAATTAAAAGTTTTGCATGCATATTTCATAACACTGAGTAAAATTGGCAACTGTAATAATTTTATTTAAAAATGTTTTTAAATAAAAGAAGTGAAAATATTTATCTTTAAAAGACTAACTGCATATTTTTAAACATTAATATTAAAGGTCTTTTTCGATACAATTTATAAAACCATGCTGGGACATAACCAAACAAGTTGATTTTGATATAAAACTTATGAATATTACTAAGTTGAAACAGTGAAAACCTGCTTTGCCAAGTTAATTTTTCAAGTAAGTTTAGTAATGTCACTTACAAAAGAGAATTTTTATTAAAATAATTATTTAAAATTCTGTTGTTTTCTAAAGATATTTGGTAAAGTGTTAGTAAAATACTAAAAGATGTGTGAAGACCTTGCCTGTTAACTTTAAATTTGTGCATTAAATGAAATTTTCCAAGTTTTACCATACACATGCGAAGGTTTCATTTAAGTAAGGAAAAAATTTATTACACAAGTCATTGTTTTTTCGATTAAAAATGACAAGTCTTTCAGCTTAAAAAATTTTGTTCATGTGACGATAAAAGCTTTTTGGTTGCTAGGATAAATAAATAGTTGTTTGTTAGGGTAAATAAATAGTTGATTACGAAAAAAAGTTGGGTGGTTGGTTGATGAAAACTTATCAATGAGATGTAAATGAAAGGGAGGGGGAGATGTAATAACTTAACAATTAAAACTGAAAACCTAACTCACATACTAGTTGATTGTGAACACAGTTGAACGGTTGGTTGGCTGATTAAAACATGTCAATGAGATGTACTTGAAGGGGAATCTAATAACTTAACAGTTAAAACAGAAAACCTAAGTCACATAAATGATTATGAACATTAAAATTTGTCGATTACTAAATATTAGTGAAACATTTTAAAGTAATTTGAAAAGTTTTGTAAAATTATTTTAATAATTTGTTCAAACCTTTAATACTGACTTGTATTTTTTTTTAATTAATTATTAACGTTTGATTTTTTGAAATTTTTTAATGATACTAAAATTATTAACAAGTAATCACACTATCACTGATAAACTAAAATATAGTACATTTCATTTAAGCAAGTGTTTGAAAATTTAAGCATAAGTAGTGATTCATAAGAAGTAGATATGTCTATTTAACTGATGAAGTGACTCGTAAAATCTCAAAGTAATCCAAAACATACGTGATTTTTTTTTCTTTTCTTCGTGATTTTTAACTGATAAGTCACAATAAAAATTATTTTTGCATGTGTGAAGTAATCACTTTCGATGATCTTTCTTACTTTTTAGTTACTAAATTAAGGGCTTTAATGGCCCAATGGTTAGCGTCGCGTGTTAAAAATGAGAAGTATGATCAGATGTTTGTGGTTTCGAAACCTGCGAGTAAAATTACCAAGAAAATGTTGTTATGTTAATACATCTTACCTGCAAATAACGCTTATCATAGAAAGGGCATAAGCTAATCTTATTCTGTGTTAACGTGTGCAGACGTTGTACATCATAATTTTTCAAACTGTCGAAAAACTTGGGTTATAATATTGTGTTAATGAAAATTCAAATTATATACAACATAAACAGCTTCTCTATACTCTTCAGTGATGTGATCGTGATCATGTGTGCGTTTCGAATATAAAGAATGCTTTCAAATACAACTTTGTTTCTTGAAATGCCAATTCTTGCACGGGTATAAACTTTAAAGACTCTATTTAATAACTTCTGTCCTAATAAATCCTTCTCTCACACCATTTGAGTTAAAAACCGTTCAACACAAACTTTTCATCAATATACTAAGTAATGATTGTTCAGAATAAACACCTATTTGATAAACACTAGTATATATAAAACATTGAAAATGAGAAGTTTGAATTGTATTGTGATTCATTTAATGAAATCGTGTGGTATACATTATATATTTCTTGATAAAGTTATGAAGAGAAAGCTAAATATTCAACTGTGATAGTCTTTCATTGAAAAAAAAAAAAAATTAAGAAAACATGCTTAAAAATCATTACATTTGGTTACTAATTACATTGTAAGATGTGAGTGTAAAAAGTGCATATCCATTATTCGATATTTAATACTCAATTTTCTTTGTTGATTTGGAAACGCTTATAATCTTTTTGAAAACATTAGTGTTATATTTTTACTAACATACGTGTGAATGTTCAAGGGAAGAATTTTTATGAATGATTAAGTATTTCTTTTTATTATTGTGTGATTCATATATTTATATTTATTCATCTCTTAATTATAAGTTTGTTGTTGTTGTTGTTTAATATTTTTAAATGGTGTTATAATTTTTTTAAAGTATAAATTTTATTTTATTCAGTAATTTTAATAAAATTATGCATATTATGAATAAATGTTAGTACATTATATAAATAAGTTTAAAAATGTGAAAGTTAAATCGCTTTGCGTTTGAATATATTTCTGTCAAGCAGTAAAGTTAACTTGTATAAAATAAGTAAATTGCATCGAGTCATATTCTTAAGAGTTAGTTTAATTTTTGAAATATCAAATTTAAAAACTAACAGAATTAATACAACACATACGTATAAGTGTCAAATGTTAGTATAAAACTGATAATCAAAAACGATATAAATTATATTTACGTGATTAAGTAATGGGAGCAATGATTAGTGTGGTGTTTAAAAAAAATGAGAAGTTTGGTAATTAATAAAGATAATTTCAAAATTGTAAACAACCCACAGAAAGTATGACTCATCAAATCACTAGTTTTAAGTCTTTGCAAAGCAGTTAGATCTTCGACACTTTTTGAAGTCTAAATGGGATAAAAATGAAAGGTTTTAATGCTTTTCCTATACAATGTCTAATTAAAAATAAAAAATCAACCAACGATGTTTTTTATGGTTTTGAATTTTCGAATAAGAACGTATGTGTATGAATTAACATAACCCAATTTTTTAAAAAAAGATTAAAATCTCATATATATTATAAAATATATTATTCATCAAATACATTATTCATTAAATAAGAAGTGTGTTAATGAATATTAAGATATATGTTTGGTAAATTAAAAGACAACAGAATAAATTTTTCTTCGAATATTAATCAGTTTTAAGATGAGATTAATTCTCCAGGTCTTCGTCACTTCTTAATATCTAAATAATAATAATAATAAAAGCTAAAAGTTTAAATGATTTTCAAATATAATGTCAGTAGTAGGAAAACGAGAGTACGGGCTCAGCCGGAGGGGCAGAGGGGCCGCCCGCAGCATCCCTCCGGCTGCCCCTCCGGCTGTCCCTCCTGGTCCCGCCTGCGGTGCCGCCGCTCGAAATCATACTATAAGATGAAGATTAAATTTATATATGAATTTTGAACAATCGTAATTTTAATGAGTATTATTAATTAAGCGAAACAATTAAAATCTCATTTTTTAACCATTTTATTTAGATTTCTTCAACTACAAGATGAGATTATCAATTTAACACAAGAAAGTTAAACATATATTTGAATTTTGCTTGATAGACATCTTAATGAGTAGTATTAATTAAATAAAAACAATAGAAAATATCCAGTTTTATAGAAAAAGACTGATTTCTTACGATTTTTATCAACTTAAGAGAGAAAACTTAAACGTACATTTCAGTTTTTCAACAGCTATAACCTTAATGAGCATTCATAATTAAGTAAAAAACAATGGAAAATATCGATTTTTATAGAAAAAGACTGATTTCTTACGATTTTTATCAAATACAATATCAATGTATCGACTTAAAACTTAAACATACATCCTAGTTTTTCAACAACTATAACCATAATGAGTATTGATAATTAAGTAAAAAACAATGGAAAATATCAAATTTTATAGAAAAAGACTGATTTCTTACGATTTTTATCAACTTAAGAGAGAAAACTTAAACGTACATTTCAATTTTTAAGTGGTTATCATCTTAACGAGTATTTTTAATTAAGTAAAACAGCGAAAAATATAAATTTTTATTTGATTTCTTAAGATTTTCATCAACTACATGAGAAGTGTACCGACTTAAAAGTTGAAAGTTAAACATACATCCCAGTTTTTCAACAGCTATAACCTTAATGAGTATTGATAATTAAGTAAAAAACAATGGAAAATATCAAGTTTTATAGAAAAAGACTCATTTCTTACGATTTTTCCAACTCAAACTTCAGAATACCAATTTGAGAGAAAGAAACTTAACCATGTATTCAGTTTTGAACAACCATTTCCTTCATGAGCATTTTTATTTAAGTAAAACAATGGAAAATATTAAATTTAACCAATTTCTTTAGAATTTTTCAACTATAATATCAACTTAAGAAAGGAAACTTAAACATTTATCTTAGTTTTTGAACAGCAATCCCTTAATGAACATTGTTAATTAAGCAAAAAACAATGGAAAATATAAATTTTAACCGATTTCTTTAGATATTTTCAACTTAAAAACGAAATTTAAACATACATTTTTAACATTCGAACAACTATTACCGGAACGAATTTTAATAATTAAGCATTTAACGAACGAAAATAGTGATTTTTTATTTTATTTATTTATTTATTATTTTTTTTTTTAAGCAAGAAGGCCAATTGTATAAACTTTTACAGTAATTTGACATTTTAACATACTTTAAAAAACACTAGTTACATAAGATTTCAAACTTTAGATGACTAAATCTCAAGATATATTTTTCTCGAAAACAAATATAAAATACATTTTTTAAACTAATTTCCTCAATCTTACGAATTCAACAGGATTTTTACCGATGCAAACATTAGAAGCGAACAACAAATTCTCTCCCCATCTAACCTCAAAATTCTTAAAGGGGAGAGTACAATAGGTTTTTCGACGTCACACTTCGTAAGGTTTTCATTCAAGAAAAATATCTTTTACGTTATAAAAGTCGTTTTCTTAGAAGGATATAAACTTGTGATTTTTGTTTTTGAACAATCATTATCTCAATAAATATTAATAATTAAGGAAAAACAATGGAAAATAATATGTTTTAAGGAAAAAGACGAATTTTATCGAATTTGATTAATTTTTACACTAGTATTTTCAAAAAGCAACATGGAAATATCGATTTTTTTAACTGAACAATTTAACGCATGTTTTAGCTTTAACAACAGAAACTTAATAAGTATCACTAATTAAACAAAAAAACAAAATACTGATTTTCAAGAAAAGACGAATTTTTATACAATTTTCAACACTTTACCTTTCTGAAATTTTTATGTTATCAAACACCAAGTTATTTAAAATATAAATATTATGCTTAATGTTTAGATAGTACACATGACTAATTCCACTTATTCTTTTCATATTATTAATTAAATTGACACATGTTTCACTCTACACTTCAATGATTTCTGAATTTTTACAATACTCACCACCAATTTTCTAAGATTTTCCGATTATACATTCCTCAGAAGTACATATTCGAAATGGTACAAACACTTTACATATCTAAAAAATATCATTGAAGTAGCTGTATTTAATATTTTTAACACCAATTTTCTAAGATATTCTAACATTTTCCAATTATACATTCCTAAGAAGTACATTTTCGAAATGCTACAAACACTTTACATATCGAAAAATATCATTGAAGTAGCTGTATTTAATATTTTTAACACCAATTTTCTAAGATATTATAACATTTTCCAATTATACATTCCTCAGAAGTACATATTCGAAATGCTACAAACACTTTACATATCGAAAAAATATCATTGAAGTAGCTGTATTTAATATTTTTAACACCAATTTTCTAGGATATTATAACATTTTCCAATTATACATTCCTCAAAAGTATATATTCTAAATGCTACAATCACTTTATATATTGAAAAACATCATTTATCTACTAAGTATTAGTCAAAATTATAATATGTTTTCACCCTATAGTTAAAAAATATCTGAATTATCACACAACAACATTTTTCAAATATGAATATTATTTTAACAGATTAAAAAGGCAAAACATAGACGAATATAATCTTTAATTTTTGTAATCATTTCATATTTCATACCAAACTATCTGAAATTTCAACCAAATAAGAGCAAATATTAGACTAAGTTTTTATCATTAATATTGCTTAGACCTTTTCATCATAACTTTTAAAAATGGTAATTATCCATTTTTTGGGTTCATTATCGAAAAACTGTAACTGAAATTACATAAACTCAATGCAAAAAAAACCCTGTTCTCACACAATTTCTTAAAATTCAACAAAGAATTGACTATTACTGCAATACTTATCTATATCAATTTCGATTCTCGATAATATATAGGTATTTTATTATTACACACTTACATCTCTTTTCAAACGTTTATCAGAAAATAAGTCAATCAAAGTCTAGTAGTTATCACATCTATTCCCCAGAAATATTGCTATCATGCGAAACAGTAAAGAAAATTAATAGATATTTAATATTTAATAATCTCATACGTGAAATTACTGTCGAATGAGAATACTAATAATCAATAAAATCAACTATTGAACAAAAATATAGTACAGATTACCGAAAATTCAAATGTTTTCTTCTACAAAAGTTACAAAAATTAACAAATGAATGACAAGTTAGAGAAATAACTAAAAAAATTAATGAACATATTTACAAATTTATTAAAATCACACCTTTTTCTGGATTATAAACCACAATTTCTTGAAAAAATTAACACCGAATTTATCAGATTTTAATCATTGTATTACATACACTCAATAAATATTCAAAATTAATCAAAAAATAATTTTTTAGTCTCATCAATAAGCAGAAATTCTATATTAAAAGAATATTTTCATAGTAGTACTTATGAAAATGAGAGTTTACAAACTGATTTTTATAATTTTACCACATTTAAACTTAATTTTTATACATAAAACATTATTTAATCAAATTTTATACTTTCTAATTCAGTAAAATTCAATACTTTTTAGTTTTTAAACCAATACCACAATATTTATTTACATCAAACTTGATTCTTCACCTTTTATATTTCCACATTACACACGTGAGATAAATACTAACTTGGATCAGGAGTTGAAGTCAATTGATTCCATTCGATTTTCATCATGTACGCATTGCTCCTACACGAAATTTCTTACTGCTATAATCATCTAATGTATTAAAACTAATCTACTCATATTTTTAATCAATTCATCAGATGTTTCATCTCGCACTTCTGAATTATCGTGCATCAAGTTGCTTAAAATATAAATACTATCTTTATAGTTTTAATGATATATAGTATACATGGTTTATCTTGAGTTAACACTTCCATAGTATTAATCAAATTATATGTTTCATCTTGCACTTGATCTTAATGTTTTCATCTTGCATCTGAATTATCGTCCATCGAGTTTTTTAAATAATAATATATTTATAGTTTTTGATTATACATAGCATGTACAAATACAATTTAATTTTAACATTTCATATTTCAAATAACCTATTTCCGAAACCAAGCTATGTGAATTTTACCACAATGCTTATTATCATAGAATAATTTGTGTTTCACACTTTTCTAAAAATTATCAGATATGTACCCCTCAGAGAAATTACTATCATATGAATAAATGAAGAAAATTTAATTTATATTAAATGTACACGAAATTGATTGCAATATACATGAATTTAATAAAAATAAATAAATAAGCGATTATTTATACATTAAACCTTTACTAAATATATACTTCTTTCATTATACAGATGTTTCAACAAGATGAACCAAAACAGCAGCAAACTTCAGAAATTAATGATCCGAATGATTCATCTCTAGCACATGTAGCGTTAACGAATAACACATATGTGAGTACTTATATGAGAAATACTAGAATTCGTATATGAAACGTAATTAGAGTAAATACAAAATGATTTGTCTTACTACCTACACTTTAACAAGTGCTTTTTACCTATATTATTGAAGATAATCCTAACTGTGTCCATTTATTTCTACTACAGATGTGCTCTATTTGCTACAAACACTTCTTAAGTAAATGGAATTTAACAGAACATACAAAAATCTATACAGGTGAAAAACCTTACACTTGGAAAGATTACCATAAATGCTGTTTTCAAGGAGACGTGAATCAAAAATGCACACATCATCATATAAAGCATCATCAGATTATGTAAACTTAGCGAAGATATTCAAAAATTAGTCAGACTTTTGTAGAATTTAGAAATAAAGGAAGATATTTAGGCTATTTATCCATCATATTTTCACAACATTTACCACAATATCTCAAACTTAAAATTTGGAAGACATACACACTGCTGAAAAGTAATTTTGTGATTCTTCTAACCAGTATGAATGTATAGATGTTATTTTGCAGTGTATTCTTTAAATGCTCACATTAAATATTCTTTTATATGCATATATCGTTGTGTTTATTTTTCTAATACCTATTACATTAATGAAATACATAACATTTTAAGTGAAATAACACTCTCACAACTTAAAAAATGCATAAGAACATACAAAAATAAACAGATGTATAAAAAAATATGCAAGTTTACAAAATATTTTCATTGTTTTCTAGAAATATTAACAAAAAATATTTACAATATGAAAAAATTGTAAAAGTGAAAAGAAAAAACATAAATGTAAAAACAAAAACCACAAAGTGAAAAACTCATAACAAAGTTTTTGAAAAAAATATTTACAACAAAATTTTTTTTACAAAAACCAAAACTTCCAAAAATATTTTTTTCAAAAAAATTTTTTTTTCAAAAACATTTTTTACAAAAAATTTTTTTTCAAAATAAGTTTTTACAAAAGTAAAAAAAAGAAAATCACAACGTTAAAAAATGAAAAATTTTTGTTAAAAAAAGTGTAAAAAAATTGCAAAAAAATGTTGCAAAAATTTCAAAAAAAGTTATGAAAAAAGCTTCAAAAATTTCGTTGGTTTTAATGCAGTATGCAATGGCGAAACCATTGCATTTGCTATTAAAAACAACAAAATTTTTGAGACTTTTTTCATAACTTTTTTTGAAATTTTTACAACATTTTTTTGCAATTTTTTTACACTTTTTTTAACAAAAATTTTTCATTTTTTTAACGTTGTGATTTTCTTTTTTTTACTTTTGTAAAAACTTATTTTGAAAAAAAATTTTTTGTAAAAAATGTTTTTGAAAAAAAAAATTTTTTGAAAAAAATATTTTTGGAAGTTTTGGTTTTTGTAAAAAAAATTTTGTTGTAAATATTTTTTTCAAAAACTTTGTTATGAGTTTTTCACTTTGTGGTTTTTGTTTTTACATTTATGTTTTTTCTTTTCACTTTTACAATTTTTTCATATTGTAAATATTTTTTGTTAATATTTCTAGAAAACAATGAAAATATTTTGTAAACTTGCATATTTTTTTATACATCTGTTTATTTTTGTATGTTCTTATGTATTTTTTAAGTTGTGAGAGTGTTATTTCACTTAAAATGTTATGTATTTCATTAATGTAATAGGTATTAGAAAAATAAATACAACGATATATGCATATAAAAGAATATTTAATGTGAGCATTTAAAGAATACACTGCAAAATAACATCTATACATTCATACTGGTTAGAAGAATCACAAAATTACTTTTCAGCAGTGTGTATGTCTTCCAAATTTTAAGTTTGAGATATTGTGGTAAATGTTGTGAAAATATGATGGATAAATAGCCTAAATATCTTCCTTTATTTCTAAATTCTACAAAAGTCTGACTAATTTTTGAATATCTTCGCTAAGTTTACATAATCTGATGATGCTTTATATGATGATGTGTGCATTTTTGATTCACGTCTCCTTGAAAACAGCATTTATGGTAATCTTTCCAAGTGTAAGGTTTTTCACCTGTATAGATTTTTGTATGTTCTGTTAAATTCCATTTACTTAAGAAGTGTTTGTAGCAAATAGAGCACATCTGTAGTAGAAATAAATGGACACAGTTAGGATTATCTTCAATAATATAGGTAAAAAGCACTTGTTAAAGTGTAGGTAGTAAGACAAATCATTTTGTATTTACTCTAATTACGTTTCATATACGAATTCTAGTATTTCTCATATAAGTACTCACATATGTGTTATTCGTTAACGCTACATGTGCTAGAGATGAATCATTCGGATCATTAATTTCTGAAGTTTGCTGCTGTTTAGGTTCATCTTGTTGAAACATCTGTATAATGAAAGAAGTATATATTTAGTAAAGGTTTAATGTATAAATAATCGCTTATTTATTTATTTTTATTAAATTCATGTATATTGCAATCAATTTCGTGTACATTTAATATAAATTAAATTTTCTTCATTTATTCATATGATAGTAATTTCTCTGAGGGGTACATATCTGATAATTTTTAGAAAAGTGTGAAACACAAATTATTCTATGATAATAAGCATTGTGGTAAAATTCACATAGCTTGGTTTCGGAAATAGGTTATTTGAAATATGAAATGTTAAAATTAAAGATTGTATTTGTACATGCTATGTATAATCAAAAACTATAAATATATTATTATTTAAAAAACTCGATGGACGATAATTCAGATGCAAGATGAAAACATTAAGATCAAGTGCAAGATGAAACATATAATTTGATTAATACTATGGAAGTGTTAACTCAAGATAAACCATGTATACTATATATCATTAAAACTATAAAGATAGTATTTATATTTTAAGCAACTTGATGCACGATAATTCAGAAGTGCGAGATGAAACATCTGATGAATTCATTAAAAATATGAGTAGATTAGTTTTAATACATTAGATGATTATAGCAGTAAGAAATTTCGTGTAGGAGCAATGCGTACATGATGAAAATCGAATGGAATCAATTGACTTCAACTCCTGATCCAAGTTAGTATTTATCTCACGTGTGTAATGTGGAAATATAAAAGGTGAAGAATCAAGTTTGATGTAAATAAATATTGTGGTATTGGTTTAAAAACTAAAAAGTATTGAATTTTACTGAATTAGAAAGTATAAAATTTGATTAAATAATGTTTTATGTATAAAAATTAAGTTTAAATGTGGTAAAATTATAAAAATCAGTTTGTAAACTCTCATTTTCATAAGTACTACTATGAAAATATTCTTTTAATATAGAATTTCTGCTTATTGATGAGACTAAAAAATTATTTTTTGATTAATTTTGAATATTTATTGAGTGTATGTAATACAATGATTAAAATCTGATAAATTCGGTGTTAATTTTTTCAAGAAATTGTGGTTTATAATCCAGAAAAAGGTGTGATTTTAATAAATTTGTAAATATGTTCATTAATTTTTTTAGTTATTTCTCTAACTTGTCATTCATTTGTTAATTTTTGTAACTTTTGTAGAAGAAAACATTTGAATTTTCGGTAATCTGTACTATATTTTTGTTCAATAGTTGATTTTATTGATTATTAGTATTCTCATTCGACAGTAATTTCACGTATGAGGTTATTAAATATTAAATATCTATTAATTTTCTTTACTGTTTCGCATGATAGCAATATTTCTGGGGAATAGATGTGATAACTACTAGACTTTGATTGACTTATTTTCTGATAAACGTTTGAAAAGAGATGTAAGTGTGTAATAATAAAATACCTATATATTATCGAGAATCGAAATTGATATAGATAAGTATTGCAGTAATAGTCAATTCTTTGTTGAATTTTAAGAAATTGTGTGAGAACAGGGTTTTTTTTGCATTGAGTTTATGTAATTTCAGTTACAGTTTTTCGATAATGAACCCAAAAAATGGATAATTACCATTTTTAAAAGTTATGATGAAAAGGTCTAAGCAATATTAATGATAAAAACTTAGTCTAATATTTGCTCTTATTTGGTTGAAATTTCAGATAGTTTGGTATGAAATATGAAATGATTACAAAAATTAAAGATTATATTCGTCTATGTTTTGCCTTTTTAATCTGTTAAAATAATATTCATATTTGAAAAATGTTGTTGTGTGATAATTCAGATATTTTTTAACTATAGGGTGAAAACATATTATAATTTTGACTAATACTTAGTAGATAAATGATGTTTTTCAATATATAAAGTGATTGTAGCATTTAGAATATATACTTTTGAGGAATGTATAATTGGAAAATGTTATAATATCCTAGAAAATTGGTGTTAAAAATATTAAATACAGCTACTTCAATGATATTTTTTCGATATGTAAAGTGTTTGTAGCATTTCGAATATGTACTTCTGAGGAATGTATAATTGGAAAATGTTATAATATCTTAGAAAATTGGTGTTAAAAATATTAAATACAGCTACTTCAATGATATTTTTCGATATGTAAAGTGTTTGTAGCATTTCGAAAATGTACTTCTTAGGAATGTATAATTGGAAAATGTTAGAATATCTTAGAAAATTGGTGTTAAAAATATTAAATACAGCTACTTCAATGATATTTTTTAGATATGTAAAGTGTTTGTACCATTTCGAATATGTACTTCTGAGGAATGTATAATCGGAAAATCTTAGAAAATTGGTGGTGAGTATTGTAAAAATTCAGAAATCATTGAAGTGTAGAGTGAAACATGTGTCAATTTAATTAATAATATGAAAAGAATAAGTGGAATTAGTCATGTGTACTATCTAAACATTAAGCATAATATTTATATTTTAAATAACTTGGTGTTTGATAACATAAAAATTTCAGAAAGGTAAAGTGTTGAAAATTGTATAAAAATTCGTCTTTTCTTGAAAATCAGTATTTTGTTTTTTTGTTTAATTAGTGATACTTATTAAGTTTCTGTTGTTAAAGCTAAAACATGCGTTAAATTGTTCAGTTAAAAAAATCGATATTTCCATGTTGCTTTTTGAAAATACTAGTGTAAAAATTAATCAAATTCGATAAAATTCGTCTTTTTCCTTAAAACATATTATTTTCCATTGTTTTTCCTTAATTATTAATATTTATTGAGATAATGATTGTTCAAAAACAAAAATCACAAGTTTATATCCTTCTAAGAAAACGACTTTTATAACGTAAAAGATATTTTTCTTGAATGAAAACCTTACGAAGTGTGACGTCGAAAAACCTATTGTACTCTCCCCTTTAAGAATTTTGAGGTTAGATGTTTAAATTTCGTTTTTAAGTTGAAAATATCTAAAGAAATCGGTTAAAATTTATATTTTCCATTGTTTTTTGCTTAATTAACAATGTTCATTAAGGGATTGCTGTTCAAAAACTAAGATAAATGTTTAAGTTTCCTTTCTTAAGTTGATATTATAGTTGAAAAATTCTAAAGAAATTGGTTAAATTTAATATTTTCCATTGTTTTACTTAAATAAAAATGCTCATGAAGGAAATGGTTGTTCAAAACTGAATACATGGTTAAGTTTCTTTCTCTCAAATTGGTATTCTGAAGTTTGAGTTGGAAAAATCGTAAGAAATGAGTCTTTTTCTATAAAACTTGATATTTTCCATTGTTTTTTACTTAATTATCAATACTCATTAAGGTTATAGCTGTTGAAAAACTGGGATGTATGTTTAACTTTCAACTTTTAAATCGGTACACTTCTCATGTAGTTGATGAAAATCTTAAGAAATCAAATAAAAATTTATATTTTTCGCTGTTTTACTTAATTAAAAATACTCGTTAAGATGATAACCACTTAAAAATTGAAATGTACGTTTAAGTTTTCTCTCTTAAGTTGATAAAAATCGTAAGAAATCAGTCTTTTTCTATAAAATTTGATATTTTCCATTGTTTTTTACTTAATTATCAATACTCATTATGGTTATAGTTGTTGAAAAACTAGGATGTATGTTTAAGTTTTAAGTCGATACATTGATATTGTATTTGATAAAAATCGTAAGAAATCAGTCTTTTTCTATAAAAATCGATATTTTCCATTGTTTTTTACTTAATTATGAATGCTCATTAAGGTTATAGCTGTTGAAAAACTGAAATGTACGTTTAAGTTTTCTCTCTTAAGTTGATAAAAATCGTAAGAAATCAGTCTTTTTCTATAAAACTGGATATTTTCTATTGTTTTTATTTAATTAATACTACTCATTAAGATGTCTATCAAGCAAAATTCAAATATATGTTTAACTTTCTTGTGTTAAATTGATAATCTCATCTTGTAGTTGAAGAAATCTAAATAAAATGGTTAAAAAATGAGATTTTAATTGTTTCGCTTAATTAATAATACTCATTAAAATTACGATTGTTCAAAATTCATATATAAATTTAATCTTCATCTTATAGTATGATTTCGAGCGGCGGCACCGCAGGCGGGACCAGGAGGGACAGCCGGAGGGGCAGCCGGAGGGATGCTGCGGGCGGCCCCTCTGCCCCTCCGGCTGAGCCCGTACTCTCGTTTTCCTACTACTAATGTCTAACAATAATAATAATAAAATCATTCAAATATGTTTTTTATGATTTTCTATTTACAAATAGGAATGTACATGTTTGAAATAGTATAAGCAATAAAAAAAATTAAAATCTTAAAGGTAATTTCACTAAAACATTAATTAAAATTGTCAAATTTAAAAAATAATTATTAAATAAGAAAATCTGAAGTTAATTGCAATTGAAATATTCTTCTTTCAAAATAGGATTTGATAAGAATGACTTCACCTCTTTGGGGAAACCCAACGAATAGTCATATCATACCTGTCTTAACTTGCTAGTGATTCAAACCAATATGCTGTGTTGATAAGAGTTTATCAAACATTACTCTTCAAGATAGTGCGGATTGAAGGCGAATTCATATGTTGGTAAGTATAATTTGAATATAAAATGTATAAAATGACTTAACTTTTAAATATTAATATGTTTAAGAACATAGTTTCAAAACAATTTATTGCGTGGTAATATTTTAAAGTGATTCATAAATTAACTGACTCTCACTTTTTCACTCACGTAAAATATTTCTCTTAAGAAAAAAAAAATATTCAATTTTCATATAAAAACTTTTTGAATTGTATGAAAGTTGGTTTTATAAAAATATTTTGAAAAGGGTTTTAATACTTTTAAATTCATTTATGCCAAGAAAATATTTTGAAATGGTTAGTTTCTCAATCGTTATTATTATGATTTTTTTTTAATCCAAAAAATTCTAATGTTATTAATTTATCAAACTACCCATTCGAAAAAAAATTATTTTAAAACTACTAATATTTATTTATATTTTTTAGATAACGTGATGATTATACCACAGATAATATGTTCTAAGATTTAAAAGGCAAATGGTGAATCATTGCACTTTGAACTATCTTTACACGAGTTAATTATTAGAAAAATTAATCTTTGATAATTATACTTTGAAAAAATGTTTGCTTTAAATTTTTAGTGACATGTCAAAACTTAAGAAGTTTTATTTGAATTTTGAATAAAAACTTTAATCTCATCTAGAATTTTTGAATAGGTCTTTCAGAATATTTATTGTGAGATAAGAATAATCTTTTAATTTGGCGATTTTTTTTAATGTTTTTATTCTAATTGCATGAGATTTCATTTTGAGTTGGCGATTTTAATATTTCGTTTTTTATTGTGTGAAATATTTTGTATTAATTTGTTGATTTTATGTTGATACTCCAAACAGTTAGGCCGACGCGCGCGAACACATCTCATTACAAATATTAGTTTAAAAGTGTACCCAAAGTGGGGGTCTTTCTGAAATATCCTTATTGACGCAAGGTTTTCCAAGGTTAAAGGAAAATGACAGACTCCAAACAGTAAAAACCAACGAGCGCGATTAAATGTTAGTATGTAAAATTACATTTTAAAACATTCTTTCATTTAAATTTTAAAGTTATTTTTTTAATTATTTTACAAATTCATTTGCATATTATGTTTCACTAAAAATATCGCTCGAAATAATGTATGTGAATGTGTGTAATACGGGAATCAAGTGATCTGCCTCCCCGTGGCGATTCCTGGGTAAAAGTTTTGACCCTAGGTCACTTTCAGCTAAAGATCACACCTATCGACAAAAAATTACATGCACATACATACAACAAATACATGCATACAACACACATACATACGTACATACATACAACACACGCACATGCATACAACACACAAACATATATTCACACACATACATGCATACAACACACAAACATACATACGCACACATATATACAACACATACAAAATAATAATAATAATCAATTCAATTAAATTTTCACCAAGGTTCGAAGGAAACCACATATTCTAAACCGTTAGGGCGACGAGTGCGATTCAATGCTAGCACGTAAAATCCCATTTTGAAACATATTTTTTCATTTAAATTTTAAAGTCATTTTTTAACTATTCTAAAATATCAAGTGTATAACCTAGTTGACTAAAAATAGTACTCGAAATAATTTTAAAGTTCCTTCATTCAATAAATATTTAAAATTGTTATTCCCAAATTCCCATTACCAGCATGTGTTATTTATGATATTGGATAGATATAAACGTGGTGGAAGTCTTTCTAAGATATTCTAAACCAAAATGCACACATGATTCGAAGAAAATTGCAAACTCCGAACGGTTAGATTGACGAGCGCGCGTCAATTTCATTGCAAAAAAATTAAAGTCCCCCTATTAAACATTAATATCCGCTTAAAACTCCAAAAAATGAAAAAATAATTCAATCTTAACAAAATTACTCCCCCCAAAAAAAAATAATTCATTAATTCACCATGAATGAACACTTCTTAATTAGTTCTTTATTAAAATAGCAACCCCCGAAAAAAAAAATATATCCTTCGCGTATGATTAGGCTAAAATAATAATTTCCCCCAAAATATCCGCTTAACTCATCATGTAAGAGTACAGTGGAAAAAAAAAAATCAAACTCCCAAAATTTCTGCTTAAAATCAAAAAATAAACTCTTAAATTACACCAAACTGAAAATTTTTAAGTTGCCACATTAAAATTAAAAACCACTCGTACAATAGTACAGAAAAAAATATTCTATGCCACCCAAAATATCCGCTTAACCCCTTATTTAAAACACGGTGAAAAAAAAAAAAAAAAAAAAAAAATCAATCTACCCAAAATTTCGGCTTAAAATCGAAAAAATAGATCCTTAAACTAAAGTTCACCGAAAAATTTTAAGTCGTCACATTAAAATTAAAAACCACTCGTACAATAGTACAAAAAAAATCATTCTGTGTCCCGAAATACCCGCTTAACCCCTCATCAAAGAACACGGTGAAAAAAAAAAAAAGTCTCTTCATTCCTTATTTTTAATTACTTTTTAATTACCTTTTTAAATGAATAACAGTAAAATTTAATCGAAAAACATACCCCACGTACTGTAACACGCCGAAAATTTTAAAGTCCCTGCATTAAAATTAAAAAAACATCATCGTACTATAGTACGCCGAAAAAAATTCTAACTCCCTAAAATTCCCGCTTAAAATTAAAAAAAAATCTTATCTAAAACTAAAGTGCACCGAAAATTTTACAGTTCCCGCATTCAAATTAAAATAACACCCTCGTACTATAACACAACAAAAAAATTCTAACTCCCTAAAATTCCCGCTTAAAATTAAAAAAAAAAATTCTTATCTAAAACACACTCATCCTCTAAGATGACGTCATCTTAACCTTGAACTATGACCTTCACCCCACCCCCCTCTTACAGCTCGAACGCCGGATGACCTTCAACCCCTCTTAGAGGTCACCACCGTCCACCGGGTGAGGTGAAACTGTCATTACTATACTACTGACCGCCACTGTATATTATGGACATTCAGACGGCAGATGAAAAACCAAATCACAAATATTTTTAACGATGTTCAAAAGTGTTAAAAAATTACTTCAGATAACTTGCACTTCTGTAACACTTATTAAATGAAACATTATTTCGAAATTATTTTTTAAATGCACAACATTTTGCTAAAAAATTACAGTTTGTGCTAGGATTAGATCTCAGCCGGAATCGTATTGCATCAAGTTGTTATCGTATGCAACTTTTTTTTTTTTTTTTTTTTTTTTTTTGAGTTTCATGTGGAATTTTAAGACACGTGAGAAGTTTTAAGCCACGTGAGAAATGAAAATGGATAGACTCGTGGCAGCTTCTATGCTCCCATTAGTTGCTATTTTTGATCCCCTTATGGGATCCTGAGCTACGGAATTTATTGATTAATTTAGAACATCTTGAAATCATTATTTGTATAAAAGAGCAAACTGAGATAACGTTGAGTAAAATGCCTTCGACTCGAAAAATAAAGCTGTCATAATATATGTTATGTATGTATATGTGTGTGTGTGTAGTTTTTAAAATTATGAAAAATCTATAAATCTATACCTACGAGAAACGTTACTCTATTTGTACTGATTGTATTTGTTTGGCACAATACATTTTAATTAAATTTGCATTAAGCAAGTTTTACAAGAAATACTTTACATAGAAGTATCAGAAAAAGGAAGAAATAACAAACAAAATTTTAGATGATATTTAATTGCTAATTTCAAGTTTTAGTTCCATATCACTAAATATTCTCTGATATTGGCAATTCTTTTTTTTAATTTTGATTAAAGATATACTTGCATTCAAAAGATTTTCAATATAACGACATACACTTAGCTAATATTCAAAAGAAGAAAAATTGCCAGGAATATTGTTAGGAAAGCACGATTTCACTTTAAATTTGATTAAACTTATGTTTTTTTTTTTATTGTTCTAGCGTGTATAAATGTAAATTCTGAAAAATGTAAATTGCATAAGTGATTTTCAATCTTTATGTACTAATGCAATAATAAATTTTTCCGGCCTGTTTAAACCCCTTCGCAAATTCAAACAGGTTGCTTTCCGACATATTCCTTAATTCATTTTGACTCATGAACAAGTTAACAAGTGGGTAAGTGTGATCGCAGATCGCACAGAGGGTTTCGTTTAATAATTCCTTCAAAACAACTTATCCTTTGATAAATAAATAAAAATTATTGATTTATAATTATTAAATTCTTACATAGATAGTAGCACCAATAAAGTTAATTTTAATATAATTATAAAAGGAAGTTATTAATGTTAGTCAAATTAAAAATGGTCAAATCAAATTATTTGAATAAAATCCAAAGTTCCAAACGTTTTGAAAATCCTAAATTAAAAAAATTAGCAGAGAAATAAATTAAATTTTAAATTTTAAAAACGAAAAAAATGTTTAAACGAAATTTTATAATGCTGAATCATTGATAAATCGCAATGGTGTTTAAAATAGAAGGAAAATTCAAATCCAAAAAATATTATGAATGTCAAGGATAAAAAAAATAATATAAATCCTTAAATTGGCAAAAAATGAGAAGTTTCCTTTAATGGAAATTTATCTTAGTTTGAAATTTTCAAGTTCCAGCATAGCGATTCTAAGTATGAACCTTATGTTTACTAACGAGACGCTCTTTCTCCAAGCTATGATGTCTACACGAAATACGTTGAAATTAAGGTACTCTTTAAAAGTTTAATGTGCAAAAATGAAAGGATGACATTGATAAAATTGATTTAATTAAAATAATAGACTTTTTCGAAATTTTATAATTTGTCATGTAACACGAGGTATTCAGCTATAAGTACACAAACTTTGAAGTATCTGACTTATATGGTATTTGTGTATGGACTACCGACTCTGCGACAGAAAGACAGACTGAGGAAAATAGGGTTTCGTTAAATGAACGAAACCCTAAAAAAGCAGATGTGCTTATATGAAAATGTGATATCGAATGGTGTTTTACATTTTTGTTAAAGACTGGAGAATTTTCAGAAAATACTGTTAAATATGGAATTGTGAATTGAATTTCCAGTGCAACGACAGAGAGAGATAACCCATGGTACAACAATCCCTTGTGGTTCAACATGTAATACATATATCGAAAAAAGAAAAGGTTATTCAATTACCAATCACTTTAGTAGTCATGCCTGGCAGTTTTGTTTTTTTAGATTTAAAAATAAGTCCATGAGTCTGTCAGATTTTACATTTTATTTTTATTTTATTATTATTATTATTATTATTATTATTATTTTGAGAAAACTTCTTGTATACTGCATTACAACATCCCTGTTTTTTAGACCCACCCCCTAAAAGTTATTTGCCTTCTGTCACTACATTTGAACGTACGTATGCTTAAAATTAAGAATAAGCTATGTGTTCAATGATTTCTGAAAAGATAAAAGAAACTTCAATTATTTTGAATATAAACTTTGCAATACCCCCATGTAGGTAAAATTTCTGTAACTTTTCCATAAATGGAATTTATGTTCGATATTTAAGTAAAGTTTGGAACTTTCTCAATCGTATTAACATTTCGGTACAAAATAAATCACAAACTTTAAAAATAAAATTTTGTAGCTAAATAATACCTTTTGAGCAGCTGCTGACTTCGAGCCACCACATCCCATTCCAGAACTAGTATCTCATAAATCACTTATGTTTCCTGTGAAAGAAAAATACCATTTCAAAATTTTCATGTTATACACAGCAAAGCAATCCAAAAATGGAACTGTTTGCACAGCCTCTGTAATGCTGGTGAGAGCAGTGTTTCCACAACAGGAGCCATCAAACAGAATAAGAGCTAACATGAATTTTCGGTGTAAATACTTATCGCTTACTTATGCACCGACAGTTAACAAAGTGCTTTGCCTCTGGCGGGAATTAAGAGTTTCTGCGGTGCTGCTAATTGAATTCAGCTTATAAAAACTGAATTACCTGAGAACAAATAGACAGACATTTGTCAAAAGATAATAACAAATTTTGATCATCGTACTAAACACTCGAATGTATATGGCAAAAATACTTATAGGGAAAGAAAGATAAAATCGCATACCTTGTTATTAGTTGAATCTTGAACCCAGAATTTCCAACTTAATATAATTTTGCATACGTACTCTGCACTTGTGATTTACTAAACTATAATTATTATTATGCATATATATGTGTGTGTGTGTGTATCATCACACTTTTATTAGTAAATTATTATTTATAAAAAATGACAATTTATACGGTTTTTATATTTTGTAGAAAATAAAAAACTTATTCATTCTTTTAAAAAGAATGTAACTTATTTTACAATTTTAACTGAAAAACTGAACAAGCAACATTTCAATTATGAGTCTAATGACAATTATGCAACAACCATTCAATATTTAACTCCTTAACCGTTTTTTTTTCTTTGAAACAATAAACTAAAATTTGAGACTAAACACCACTTTTCCCGAAGTAAAATGTTTGCTTAGCATAATCGATAATTATCTGCTGTAAACCGTTGATGTATTTTAAGTTTTAGCATTTGCGAACAATGCCCCTTAATCTCTTCTTTAAAAACAACGTGTGTCAAATCAATTATAATCCTGTCTTTGCTGTGATAGGTTGTCGAAAATTTGAGTTTCTTTTTTTTAAAAAACAACGTCAGTTTCATTGTACTTCATCGGCTTTTTAATTAAAATACTGTACTTTTATTAAGCTATAATTTTTTAAACATTAGACATATAACTGCATTAATATTTCTAGGTATGTACACTAGAGATCTGCACGGGCCGGGTTCGGGCCGATTTCCATTAACGGCATTCGGGCCGGGCTGGGCTCGTGCCTTGATTCTGAAGACTCAGGCCGGGTTGGACGGGCCTAGTCACTAAATTTTTCGGGCCGGGACGGCCCGGGCTCGGGCCTTAATTTATTTCCTGGAGTATCGGGCCGGGCCGAGCCTAACTTACTTTTTCCGTACGAAGCCGAGACTGATTTCGTTCTTCCTAGTCTTCACGACCCAAAATAATCAGTTCCCATTGAATTTTCTGAAAATCCTTTTCTCGACGTGGAAAGGTCTGTTCATAAATGAGTAAAGTTTGGCTTGGTCCAACAATTTTTGTAAAATAGGCATATACTTTTAAGTTGTCATTATTCTACAATTAAACATTAGAATTTATTTTTTTAAAGAATCGTAGATCACTAGGCGTCTCAAAATAGAATTAAACACACATAAAAAAAAATAGATTATGACGGAATTTTCGTTTAAACTGAAAACTGCAAATTTCTTTTAAACTGTTCATTTATGCAAAATTAATACAACAATACGCGAGAAAAAAATATATATTAAACATTTACATCTGCTAAGAAGGAAACGTATTTTTTTCTTTCCATTAGAAGATTTTACTTTTACTACATACCATTTTTTATATTTTGTTTTTTATGTATTAATAATACTAATGATAACTGATTCACTTACATACAACAGACAAAGATTCATTAAAAGCGTAAATATTGGCGCCTATGGCACTTCTACATAAATAGAGATTATAAACATGAAAGAAAAAAAAAAGACTAAGATAAGTTTTTTTGGTCTGATTTGGTCCATTAAAGTAAAGATGAATGCTCTATAGAAATTCACCCGAGCCGGGCCGGGTTCGGGCCGAATTTTTGAATTTTTTTCGGGCCGGGCCGGGTCGGACCGATATTTTTTTCGTTCGGGCCGGGCCGGTCTCGGGCCGAAATGTTAAGTTTCGGTTCGGGCCGGGCTCGAACCAAAATTTTAACTTTCGGACCGGGCTCGGGCCTGGAAATTTCGGCCCGTGCAGACTTCTAATCTACACATATTTATTTAATGTTTCAAATGTAAGGCCGGTGTGCCAGTTGCACTATCAATTTTTCAAGAATGGGATAATTGGGATTTGTATCAGTGGTAACTGAACCATACTAAGTCCAGTTACCCCAATAGTTATAAGTAGTTTTTTGAGTTTCTCTTTCTACAAAAAATTGATTTCTGCAATTTTTTTTTTTTTTTGGCTTAGAATAAAGAAAACTGTATAATATCTTATTAATATTCCGTAACAAAATTTTTAAAAAGCATATAGTGGGTATCAAACAAATTTACTTAAGTGAGATAACCAAACTTTGAAATTTTACGATAAAAATAAAGAAGTGCATGCAAGACAAAGTAACATTATCAGAAAATTATCGAAGCCAATAAAAAATAGTTCTGTTCGATATAAAAACATGGTTACGTTCTCCACAGATTTATGGTCATATCGCACTTCAATTTATATTTAAAAAAACATATAATGTATTTATGTAGCCATTTGTTCATAGAATTAAATGATGAATGTCATCGATATTATAAGAGAAAGACCTCAAATTGATGATACCATTTCCAATTCAATTCTATATTCCTTGCATTTTTTCGAAAGATAACAATTTTGCAATTAAAACAAACAAAAATTGCATGTTGTCACGAACATTGGAGTCTACTTTATATCTCATCTTTTTCTCTATCACCCGTTTCTCCAAAAAGCATTCTACCGGGCTCAGACTTATCTGAAAAATTTCACTTTCCCGTGACGCCCATTATCTCGCTCAGTAGCCGGTGAAATGCTTTTCTTTGCCTATTTCAAAAATGCAAAGTAATATGAATAAAATTAAATAATTATATTTTATTGAAACTAATATTTTTTCTATTATTTAACCAAACTTAAATCCATCAATGTTGATGTCAAAAGTCAATGTTGAAACAACACAGAGTGTCCCTCTAGTTATGTTTGGTTGTAAAAACTTTTTTACAGTATCCTTGAAATACGCCAATATGATATCTGATGCTTCTGGAAAATTAGAAATTTTCATTCACTCTTTTTATGAAAAAAACCTGACTTAAATTCTGTTTTATCTACTACGAAAACCAAAAATATCAGGACTTTGGCATTATCAGAATAAAATCCTTGCTGCATTTAATAATGAATTACTCTATAGTTTATATTACTGCTTAAGTTATGCTTTTGAATAATTTTAAAACAGTCCAATATTATGTATTATTAGACAAACAGTACTCAGTCAAAGTTTAGACAATGATCGATTACGCTTCTATATTCAGAAGTACGTAACAAATTTTTGTAACTCATCTGTCATACATTACTTGTTACTTATCCTTTCTGCACAAACAATAAATTTTAAATTATACCTTTACATAGTATAATATGACAAAAAAACGCAATTAACATTGTGGCTATACCATGTAATAACCATACCAAATAACCATAAATTAAAATCGAGTTGCACTCACATTGTCTGCAATTAATGCAACAATGTGATTTTCCATCGAAGAAACTAAATCCTGCATCACTTGGGGATCTATTTTGTACCAAACACGTTCAACAGCAGCTCAATTCTCATTAACATAAAAATATAACAAAAATTTGCATAAACCTTACGAGATATGATGTCACAAAGGTTTTCGACTGGGTCCAGATCAGGGCTAAACGCCGGTTAGTTGAGATCAGTAGTATTTTGAGAGTTAAACAAAGTTTTTGTTTTGTATGCAACATGAATAGTCGCATTATCTTTCTAAAATACATGCTTTGGGCCAGATAAAATTTCCCCAAATAACTGTAAATTGTCCTCCAACGTATGTATGTAATTTTGCGCTGCTTGGCAACCATAGAATAACTCCATAAATACTCGAGTATTAAAGCAAATTGCCGACCCAGTGGCGTGCTTGGCAGCGGCATCTGCTTCCACACCGCTGGTCCCTGGTTCGAGTCCAGCTAGCGGCAAGGGTGTCTGTGTTGTCCCTGTGATGTGTATTAAATGTATGTACTGTGTGTTTTCTGGATCAATCGAGGTAACAGCCATTGTAGCTATAGACCTCAAAGCACTGTTCACTCCTCAAACTCAAACTCACTCAAACCCAAATTGAGGCCCAAATCATTAAATAGTCACCCCCCTTGTTGTCGACTAAAGCAAGTCCCAGGCTCTTTACGCAAGTCGTCTTAATAGTATGCCCACCTCTTTGGACCATTCAAATTCCACTTTTTTTCGTTACTGAATATCATAGTGTAATTCTTGGGTCTATATGATATATGTTTACAGATCCATTGCATTTTAGCCAATATGTAGTGAGATTTCAAAGCTGGTTGTTTTATCCTTTTCATGTAAATGGATTTACCCCTTTCTTTAATTCATCTACTGATCAAATCCGTAAGCGCAGAAAGTCCTAACATTCTTTTAACACTAGAACGCCCGGATGGAGTCGATTCGACTCCAATCATGTAACTAAATTTCAATTCGAACCAGAAAAATTTTCTTGAAATAATTTAAATCTAATCCACGCAAATTTACGTTAAATAAATCAATTAAATAATTTTGAATAGAAATTCTGGTGAGAAATATTATTTTCAAACTTGAGTAGAATTTCCGGGCGTTCTAGTGTTAATGTGACTAGCAACCACTATTTATGTAAATGCCAGTTTATGGAACCTTCTGTAATTTCATTTTCTAGTCACTCAAGGTTTTCCAAATTTATGTTTTATTTTGAAGGAGTCACTCTTAGACTATACTTCATAACAGACCTCTTTGGACGATTCATTGTAACTGAAATTTTTGCAACAGTCTTCCTTTTCCATTTCAGCATCATTACTTCAATTACCTCATCTGACTGGATACTTCTAACTCGCGGTATCTTCATTATACGATGCTATAGCAAGGTATACTTAAATACTTCAGACATGCGTCATCATGTCTTTGAAATTTGCATTGTTTTCGTGAACTGTTGCCAAAAAATCAAAAAAGTATCTAAACTTTTTCAATATGCAAATTTTACTTTTTTCAATTAAATTAAATATTTTCCTATATTAAAAGCATTAATTTTGTCCCAAAATGTTTAAAATATATTTAAAAATAAGTATAGCCATTTGTATAACTCAAAAGCTTGTATTTTTTATTTAAAGGTTAAATAACACCAGTGTCTAAACTTTTGCTGAGCACTGTATTATGTATTTGAAAAATTTATAGCATCACTAATAAACTATATTTTTTTAATTTCTGTATTCTTTCTTTTATCTTTTCTTTTCTGAATAAAAATGGAATATATATAATGCTTATACCTTTCAAAAAAGAGTGATATCTCATCAAAAACAACTTATTGTAAATGATCCCGCCTAGCTACAAACTTAAAACGTTAGTCATAAAAAGAAATGATATCACGTAAAAAGAAGCGATATAGAAGTGCATAATCGGAGGGTCGTATAAAAATCTATCACCACTCATATTATTTCCAAAGACTCGGAGTGAGGTATGTGAAAACTGCTTGGCGACGCTCATGGTTTTTACAATGCTTGTGATTCCAGGAGTTATATATTTATTTTATATTTATTTATTTATTGTATTACTGCTACCATGAAATTCTAAACAGTAGAAGCTTCTGTGTTTTCATGTCTTTTCTTATTTATCAACTTGTAAAATAGATTTTTTAATTTTATTTACCATTATTTGAACTAGAAACACTTTTACCTAGAGGATATTTTAAGTAAACATGTAAAGATTTTAAGTTTGTAACATATATGCATACATACACACACACATTATATATATACATATATATATATATATATATATATATATATATATATACAAGGTCAGTCATAATTATCGAAACAATAGACTATCTCTTTAAATATTGCCCCTAGGATATACTTCCAATTGCAAAGTTTCATAAAAAAAAGGTGCAAAATTTTATGAGATAAGTTGCAACTCTATGGCGGAGGGGGGCGGGGTCTATTAGAAAAAATACGAAAATTAAATTTAATGCGGAGCTCTTAGGATAAAAATTCCATTTAGAAAAAAAAATTAACCAGTCCTGAATTAAACACAAAAAATTGCATCTTCATACTTGCAAAACTAGCAGAGTTATAGCCGTTTAAATAATTAATCAGGTTTTAAGGGATTAGAGTCAAATTAAAATGCGCGCGATTGAAGAAACGATGTTATATTAACAGTTCTAGGAAACATGTAAAAATACATCTATTGAATTAGAATTTTGATTTTTTTTTTCTTTTTTTTTTGTGATGATTAGCCGAATAATTTGCAAACAAAACCACATACTAAAATTTCTCATAGAGTTTATAAAAAT
>OZ025293.1:144729966-144804966 GCA_964019185.1 Maratus speculifer
CACCGACTTCAAAAAGTAATTCATTACTCCTTAAATGTATCTATCTTCTATCTATATATATATAAAATAGTTTGTCTTGACTGACTGATAATCAATGCATAGCCGAAACTACTGAACGTTGAAGCATGAAAATTGGAGAAAAATAAGCTTCTTATGATGTAAGTGTGCACTAAGATAGGATTTTCGAAAATTCCCCCACCCTAAGGGGGAAAAAGGGGGTCAAAAATTCTGGACCATCCTCCTGTATCTAAGCATCCTTTTAAGGTAGCAGCTTGAAATTTCAGAAAATAAATATACTAAAAAATAATTAAACACATATTTCAGCGATTTTTGAAATTGCCCTCCTGAGGAGGTTAAAATTGGGTGGTCGAACAATTTAAAACATTTGGCACATCTCAGCTGTCGTTTTAAGTAGAAGCTTGAAACGGCAGAAAATGAATCTATTAAAAATAATTAAACACCTGTTTCAGCGATTTTTATCCCCGAGGGTTTTAAAGTGAGGGTAAAAAAATTCCAAACTTTTTTTGAACCCGTCATGTGATATATCGTCGGAAAGCTCTACAACCGCTCTTTTATATTATGAACCTTCTTCACGCATCCCAATTTGCACACCCGGGGGCCGTTTTCGAAATTTTTGAAATTGTGGCGTTCTATCATTACAAATCAGATATTTTAAAGGGGCTCCTGATATATATTGTTTATAATATATGGAAATTTCAAAGACAGGGTAAGTTTTTAACCGGGGAGGTGTAATAGTTGGAACTTTGGGAGGGGGTTAATTTTTTTTAATTTAGCTACACCCATCATGTTATATATCAGTGGAAAGTTCTATGGCCATTATTTCAAATTATGCACCTCCAGCGCCTTTACCCCATCCCCAATTTGCCCTTCCGGAAGGGCACTCCTCATGTGATATATTGTTGGAAAGCCCTGTGATCACTTATTCATGTTATGCACTTCCCGTGTCCTTCCCTCCTATTTGCTTATTTCGGGGCGTGCAGTTATCGTGTTCCATAATGAGGTTTTCTAATAATAGGAAATTTATCGAACTGATCTGAGTTCCTGTTTTTGCCACCAGGTGTGCCTTTAATTTTTTTTGGACATTTTGTTGCTAATTGTCAAAAAAATCTAATTTTATATGCTTAAACCTTCTTATATTTTTATTCTTACATGCGCCTTTTCAACTTTTTGCAACAAAGGGATACCGTCAGATGAGTTTTCGACTATTGTAGTTAGCCTTTCTTCGGAGTTTTGTTTTTTAATTCCATCCGTTTTTAGTAGCCCTGTAGTTACTAAAATTCTTTATAAGCATCTAAAAAACAAGTATTTGGTATATGTCCTCTCAAAGAATGGCCGAACTTATTTGTGTCCAAATGCAAAAATGTGATATAAGTCAAGCATTTTTAAAGTTTAATAACTCGGTCAATTTTCGTGTTATATGAACGGGACTTTCTTTATCTTACTTGCCAGTGTAATAGAAAAATTTTTACTAAAAATAACTTATAGGGCTGGGGACCGTGTAAAAATTTAATTTTCGTACTTTTTAAGAAATGTTTTAACACAAATCTGTTTTAAAATATTTCTTTACTTCATTCAAAATATTTTTGTAATGGGAGCTATTTGTCTATGATTAATGGTTTAGGAATTACCCATTCAACACCGTTGAGAATGGTCACCCTGTACAGAGTCCTGGAAGATAAAATATGATCATTCCGTACTAATGCTACCGGAAATCCAGAGCCCGACTTAAGACTGTGAGGAATCCCCTTCTATCTTTTGATTTTTTTCGTAAATTCTGCTGAAGTGATTAAAACTAAACTTCATAACTGTTGTATAGGGGAGAGTGGGAAGGAGTGGGACAGTGGTAGAAATGGGACAGAAAATTATCCTCTTTATGTATCATTCTAAACATTTCATCCATCAACACAAGATAACGCAATGGTAGCCAAATCTTTAGTCGAAAAATTTTTTTTATCTGCAAAAGCTTTCAATTGTGTAAAGGAAAAGATTGTTTAAAGAGTCAAAAGTAAATTTGCTTCATATACTTTTTATGCTTTCTGTATGTTAATGACATGTTTATGCATAGATGTAATAAATTTCCCATTTTTGGAACATTATACTGTATATTATCCATAATTCAAACTAAGCCTAAAACAGCATTTTTTTTTATAGAAGTTAAACACAAAAGAAGGAAGTGGGAAGGAGTGGTACATGCCAGTAAAGGGAGGGATGGGACATGTCCAATTCCTTTATTTAATAAGATGAAAGCAAATTGCTAACATGCAAACATTTTTAGAGAATAATATATTACTTATAACATTGATAATATATTCATTTACTTCTAAATGTAAATAAATTGAAATGATGATTTTTTAATGTCATCTGTGACTGACAATCCTAAATTTTCATTCCAATCATGAAGATACCGGAATTTTATATTGTGGCACACACATCATCAACCTTCAATCTTTGTTTTATTGTATATCTAGCTGTATGAGACAGTATGTGCTCTCCCATACCTCCTTGTTATTGGAAGGGGGGGGGGGATATGGGACACATTTTGAAACTTATAACTTTTTTAACCCAGTGATGCCCAAATTAACACATTTTGAAATTTTTACTTGAAAGCGACATATTTGGGTAGAAATGCATAAATTAAAAGTTTTCCAAAAGTATATTGAAAAAGTTTGCTCCCCTTTAACAAAATCTTATACCCGCGCTTGGGGTAGGTAGGGATGTGGTCAAATCGAGGCAAATGCCCTGCATGCCACTGCATTATTCATTTTAATTCCCTGCATTCATTAGGTTCTGCGGAAATCATCTCTGAATGTATACGACTATAGTACCTATCGATTTGTAACGATGCCTATTAATTAAACTGAAACTTTGCTTAGGAAAATCGTATACATATAGGCATTATGCCAAACATCAAAATTTCGTATTAAAAGCCTACTTTTTATATCATATTTGCATTTGTTGATAAATAACTTCAAAATTATTTTTTAAAATAAATAATTCATAATTTACGAATTAACCCGGGAGAACTCGCTAGTGAGAATTTCTCTCACGGTGCCCAATTGCTTTTCTTTTACTTTACATTCACTTAATATCAACTTTTTTGTTTGGCTTAGTACTTTTATTCACAAAAGAGGTAAAGTAATCGAAATCACATTTTGAAATTTTATTAAAATGAAAAATGTTTTAAATAGGAGTCTACAAAAGGTACGATCGAGAAAGAAAATCTCATGCAGCGAGTTCTCCCGGTTTAAAAACACAGAAATCAATTTCTAGGAACTTCAGATTTGCAAATCCAAAATTATAGCTCGATGAACTGATCATTTTTAGTTATGCTTGAAAAAATATCCTCATTACAATGTGTTTTCCTATGATTAAAATGAATTTAACATTAGATGTTCCCATTAGGTATTTAAACTTGTACAATTCCTAACCTACCTGGCCTAATGACTTACCGTTTCGTGTCCCAAGGTAAGATTTACCAATAATTCTAAATATGATGTCGAAATCATGTGCTTGTATTGAAAATTTTCTTCAAGTTCGGTGCGATTTTCATTTGTAGACGACATCCTAAGAAAATTTTAGTATATATTTAATAAGAAGACATTGTTAGTAGTCGATTGATATCAATCACATTCTTTTAAGATGATTTTCAACAGAATGAGTAGAGGGTGATCATATATTATAAATTTTTGAATCAAAGATTGAGATTATATCAACATCAAATCACATTTTTTATTTTTTCATTTTTCTTGTTTTCTCTTACAAATGGAAACCAAAGAATTAACACAGGTAATATACATTCTTATTTATTTCTAAAATTCCTATGCGAAAAAATAAAGCATTTTAAAATTGCTTCTTCTTGAGCTATTAAATGAATAGTTATTATTCAATAATGAAACATTCTTTAGTCATGCAATGTTGTTTACTGGTCATATGCGACAACATGTTATAAAATTTTAAATTGCATTAAAATCAGTTTTCAATTTAAATATAAACAATTAATACTTTTTTCTTATAATACATTTTTCCTTTTCTCATCAGGTAAGCCATGATATGCTGAAAATCTGTCACCACGGTAGCCTGAAATAATGGAGAAAAAATAGATAATATCTGAAAAAGCAAAGACAGATGATACTTCGGAATCACTTCCTGCGTCTTTGACCCGGATACTTCTGAAGAAAATGTGTACCCACATTTTGCAAGATGTGAATTAATATCCGCCTCTCTAGTGTCGGCATGAGATCAATCCCTACTGTGTTTATAGACTCTATTAACTCATTTTACATACTCCTATTGCTCTCGATTGCATAACCAGAAGACCAAAGAATTTATTTACCACCAGTTTTCCTTTCTTCACCGTCTTCTGTTCCAGAAAGCATAACATGCTGGGAATTATAAAGTTGCTCGTATAAATTTTTATGTATTTATGAAACGTTTAACAAGTAAAAAATTCTTATCGCTCAAGCATCTTTAAGACTCCTATCCCTGCAAACGAAGACGCTCGCGAGCTAATGCTATTCCTACGGAGGGGGGGGGGGGGGTTATTTTCTAATAACTAGTTTGCATTTCGACATTTATATATATATATATATATACATTGCATTGGATAGCTGAGGTATCTCTCTACATCGCTTCATTTTTACATTTTCGATTTTGATTGCAGATATCTTTTTAATTGACATTTTACTTTTTAACGTGATTTTCTTTGCATAAGATAGCTGAGGACGATCTACAATCGGATTAGTTTTTACTTTTTCGATTTTGGTTATATTTTTTTAATATTATGGTAATGTCAATTTCAGAACCGGTTTCAACTGATTCCGAAAGCTAAAGTATTTTTTTTTTTTAGTCCTAACCCAAAATCATAAAATTAAAAACTAGCCCGGTTTTAGATCGTCCTCTGCTATCCTATCCAAAAGAGAAAAAAAATCATGTTAAAATATTAAAATTTGAACAAGACATTTGAAAGTAACGCCCCCATAGACTTAACAATATCATCTCGGTCTTTTTGAGCGAGTCGAGTGATCTCTTAAAATCGAAATGTATGAAATGGTACGACACTAATTGATCATCATCGATAAGATCGTGTAAAGATTATTGATCTTAGAATTGTGTGTCTTTACGCATTAATTGTACTCTCATACTCATATTTAATAGCATAGAAATAAAAAGATAATTTTTATTTAGAGAAAAATACTCGATTTTTTTATGTTAATATTTATGGCTTTACATCCCATATCTTTTTTTTATTATTATTCTCTAACGTTAAATAACGTTATGTATGAAAAAGAGCAAGTTTACTAAATAATGTTTTATTGCGCATGCACGAATTCAATCAAAATATTATGTGCATAATGTGTTAGCTAAGTGTACAAGAGAAACTTTTGTGAAAATCTCAAAAACTTAGCTTGAAAATTCAGAAAATTATCGTCGATAGAATAAGCTCGAAATTTGTTGTTCCCAAAATGAAACAAAAAGATGATGGGGTGTATCCAAATACAGTAGCCCGTGCCACATCGTGTGTTATGTATTGGCACTAATCAATGGAGAAATGAATACAGCACCTCATCTTTTTTCCTCCATTTTGGGAACGAAGGATTTTGAGCTTATTGTATCGACGATAATTTTTAGAATTTTAAAGCTATGTTTTTGAGGCTTTCACAAAAGTTTTTCTCTGTATATAGCTAACACATTATGCACATTATAGTTTTATTGCATTCGCGCATGCGACGAACTTTTTTTTAGTAAACCTGCTCATTTTTCATACAACTTTTATTATTTTTTTAATTTTGATTAAAAAGTCTTGTGCACAATATTGTTTTTCTTGTTTTCTGCAAAGAACATTTTCTTTATTAAGAACTCTGCAAATTATAAACAAAACTTGGCGAAATTTGTGACTATTATAATGAAAACCTTAATTTCTCTATAAATAAACACACTATTCTCATAAAAACGAACACAGTTTGTTACAATAAGCCACTTAATTATAATCTACAGTTTGAACGCTTTTACTGCATTAATTTTGACAGGATTATTACAAAAAATATTCATTCTTTTTAAATTTGTTGGTGGTCTTTTATGGAGTTTCGGAAAAAAAATCTTCACGGAAATATATTACCTGTATTATTCGGTTTATATTCCTAGAGTTTTAGGATAATTCCACAAGTATTTTTTCTAGATATCTAATAAAACTTCTAAAATCGCAAGGGACCGGTCATCTTTGCTCATATAGTGTATATGCGCCCAATCCACGAAAAAATGGACATGAGGATGAAATTTTAAATTTCTTTAAATATGATTGAAATTTTGCATATTAACTGTTAAGAGTGTACTGTTTCATATTTTATCAAAAAAGAATTAAATTTTTGTCATTAACATACTTATTTTAATTAATAAAGTGACACTATGACTTTGTAAAATAGACTGCGGCAAAAATCTTTACATTTCATGCTCTCGTACAGCTAAACAAACATTCTGAAAATCTCCAAACTTGGATATATATGATCTGACAGCTATTATTACGAGTTTTTGTCTGCAGAGAAGTGTTCACTAATCTTCATTACAAAAGGTAAGCATATTTAATTACTCTTAATTATTATGTCACACCCGCAACAAAAAGTTACATTTATATCTCTGCAGAAAAATATTTTTGATTCAAAGTTATGAAACTTTATAGTCAAAAATAGTTTATTAAGATACTTTGAATTACAGACACAAAAGAATTAATTAATATTTTAATTATAATTATTGAGCGTTGCGGGCGTGACATGTCCCTGTTGCGGGTGTGACATTTAATTAAAGTCACACCCGCAACGTCTTTTAAAATTGATTACAAATGCATATTTGAACAAATTATATGTAAATTTATAAAAGAATAATATGCTGGAAAACATGTACTTGGCAGCTTTAACTATACCCTTTGATTTAATAGAGGGAATTCCTGTTAATAAATAAAAATTTGCATTATCTGAGCATGTGACACTGTGTGCAGATGATTTATTCAGTTTGGATTGATAAAATTGTTGCTTTACTGCAAGAAAATAATTTTATTAGTGATATATGATTAAAATATTAATTTAAAAGGTAAGATTTTTAGAGAAATTAAAAAAAGAAAATTACGAAACAATATTTTAGCAATTTTCTTTAAATTTGTTAATTTTGTTTTGTTTTTTATATACATTTTTTAAAATTTTGTTATCTGGTAGTATTTATCTAATATATACTTACTTTTAGTTTTTTAAAATAAGTAAATCAATATTAGGGGAAGATTTTTTTTTTCTCTTTTAATTCAAATTAAATAAAAAATAGAAGTAAGAATAATAGAAACTGTTAAAATGTTTATTAAGTTAGCATAAAATGTATACAGTCAGTTTGAAATTAACCAAAATTTAACATAATTAACTTTATGTAAGATTAGTAATTTCAAGGGATAACTATTAAAAATTTGTTAAGCTTATATTTTTGGACTGGAAGTGCTATATTTATTCAGATTACAGATTAATTTCTTCTCTTTTGCAGAGAATGAAGAGTACAGAAAGATCACGATATTATTGAAAAAAGATTAAGGAAAACCCTTTTAAATATGCAGCATATCTACAACAAGAGAAGTAAAGAGACAAAACAAGGAGAGAAAAGAAGAGACTATTTTAAAAAATCATGGTAAAGGATGGCAATCCTTTTGCATTTCATCTCATGGTAAAGGAATTGTCGATAAAGTTGGTGCAGTTGCCAAGAAAATGGTAACACTAGCAACGCTCTGCAACTATAAATTCAGCTTCAGATTTTGCTATGTGTGTAGAAAAAGTCCTAAAAAATATAAAAGAACTTTGCTGAATGTGAAATTTCAGAAGATATTGTGAAAATGCTTCATGAATGCTGGCACCAAGCACAATCGGAGCTCAACATTCAATCGATACATCATGTTGTTTTTATTGACGTAGGAACAATTAATGTAGCAATATCTTCAAAAAGTGATCACAAGAGAATTTGTTTGTTACCATATTTTGTCAAAAATGTAATATCCAATGATAAGAGTGCAGTTGGAGATTTTGTAGAAGTTGTTTTATTCTCCACATTTAAAAAAAAAAAAAAAAAAAAAAAAAAAAAAAAAAAAAGTGAAAATTTTGATGGACAAATAAGACAAATGAATGGGGATATTATAGAATAAGAGTATCGGAATAAAAATCAAGAAAATGTGTATATTTGGCTCAGTCAGTTAGATGTATCCATACTTTGACAAGGATATAATATTCAACGATGAATGTGCAGTTGGAGATTTTGTAGAAGTTGTTTTATTCTCGACATTAAAAAAGTGAAAACTTTGATGGTCAAATAAGAAAAATGAACGAATAGTACGGTGTGTATACGATATAGAATTAGAATATGATATAGAACGATATAGAATTAGAATGTTTAAAAAAAATTAAGGAAACGTGCATATTTGGCCCAGTCAGTCAGATTCATCATAGGAAAAAAAAGAGCATTTTTGTAAAAAAAGCTACCACCACCAGAAATTATAAATTCAAGATTGGAAGTGAATTTTTTTTTATATTTTCCTCTCTAGATATTATAATTGTAATATTGATTAATTCTTTAATTAAAAAAATCTGCCTTGAAAATATTTGTGTATGTCATTATTTTATTGGCTATACAAGTCACACCCGCAACGGGGTGTCACACCTGCAACGAAAATTTTGAATATTTTCCACAAAAGCAAGAATTGAGTAAGTAATTTAATTTTTTCATAGAATAATTTTTTAAGTATTACTGTCTAATATATAAAAATATCAATTCACTCAGTTGTCATAATTCACAGAGTTTTGCATTTTTGCACTGAAAGATGAAAATGCATGTCCTTTTTATGTCACACCCGCAACAGGCGGAAATTATTTTTTTTTTATAAATAAATAATACATCGGACAATTTTCAGATTTGGATAAATGTATGTGTAAGTGGTCTACATTGAAATTCATACAAATTGAAACCAATGCTCAAAATTTTTTTTGCTGGTGACTAAATTAAGTTGTGTAAATATCACACCCACAACTTTGGATTGGGCGTATGTTAACATAGGCGTAGCCAGCCTCTTGAAAGGGGGGGGGGGGCGCTGCCCAAATTTTTTAACCTGAACATGTTGGGTACAAACAATATCTTATGTAATAAAACCTAATAAAACGGAACCCCATAAAACCTATTAAATTTCCGTTTCAGACAGGTTTTTTGCGGAAGGTATAATTGTGTAGAACTTCTTTTAAAAAGGACCCAAACGCAATTTTTCATTGCGTGAAGAAGGATGAGAAATTGCTTAAAACTAAATCTAATGGACAGAGGCATGCGAAGAGAAAACTGCTCCCGGGGCAAAGTTACAATTTGGCGCCCCCTCCACCCAACTTTTTCTTGCAACAGCCCAAAATGACGTTGGTAGTATAAATTTGGCGCCCCACAAAATTCCACGCCGAGGCAGCTGCCCCCTACGCTCCTCCCTTTCCCCCGTCGCGACGCTGCTAATGGATAAGAAAAAGATTTATAATATATCATAGATACCCGGACCCAGGGAGACCGCCCCCACCCTTTCGCACCAAGCTGTAACTAATACTTTTTCTGTGGTTTGCATTTGGGTCCATTTGACTTATACTTTTTGCAGTGGGTCAGGTTAACCTCTTTTGCTGTGGGTTGCGTTTGGGTCCTGATGACTTTTTTTTTTGCTGCGGGTCGGGTTAACTTCTACTTATAATATAAATCATAATAGTAAAGCTGTACAATACGAAGAAAAGTAAATTTTAAAAAATTCATTTCTTAAGATTTCGCTAAACAAATGTGCAACATAAATATATTTTTTACGAATAATAAATAAGATGCCAGCCCGAATTGGACTCGGAGTGAAGAATTGCACGAATCGTTTGGTAAAAAATAGTATATAAAATTAAAGTTTGGTATAAAATAAAATTGTTCATTATACATAAAAAGTCTGATATTTTGTCTCCTTTAATAAGAAAATATTATGGACATGTTAATGAAGTGTGTTTCATGAATAAATGCATGGAACTTGTAGAAATTATGACCGATTATTTGTCAAATCGAAAATTTATCAATTTTCTATAAAATGTGCACATTTTTAACTATAACCATTTCATTCCTCATAACAATCTTTTGGGATAGGCGTGACCCAGACAATAACATTAAATTAAAAGTTTTAAATTACGATGCTTTTATAGGAATAAGTAATTGGGTAGGTCATCACACGATTACTGGTCATCACACCGTGCTCTGATCGGGGCCGCCACGGCGCTCATAGAGCCCCACTTTGGCCGTCTATCAGATGTGCACAGTTGCTGAAGCTCTCGGACCGTGAGAGGCAACCTCCAAACCATCGGATCACTTCAACAAGGGGTCGCGACTCCCCCTAGAAAATCTAACGACGTTAGTTCTCATCGAGTTGAAATGATCAACTGCAGTTTGAAAATTCCTTACCTACGCCCAATCAACTTAGAACTTCAGCGGGGGATCTGAAATCTGGCCCCGCGTTTGTTCTTCAACTACCTCACACTTGGCACATTCAACTTCGCTGCCGCTCATGCTCCTAGGTTTGAGATGGAAATTCCGGGTGCGTTATCAAGTCTCATCATGAGCAGGAGGGCCCGCCAAGCCCCGTCGACCCCACCCTCAACATGGGCTTTGTTCCCTGAATATAAAGACAACTCACACATTATTTCAAAACTCCCTTTATTAAAACAACATAACAGAGAACTGTTCATCGGGGTGGAACCGCGGGAGCGGTTTACATCTAGATTAATATGGTGTCTCCACACCGGTATACGCACGTTAGACTAAATAGGAATGAATATGAATAAATGAATAATAACGAATACTATTTACATATATACAATAAGGTACTTACCCTCTTTCGCCAACACATAAAGCCATTCCACTGAACACAGAACATCCCCAGACTGACGACCCCCAACTATGAGATTCTTCCACGAGGGAAAGGGTAGACCTACCAAAGGTGAGGCTCTACCTCCTTCAGGAAAGCCTCGAGAGCCTTCCTGAGCTTTGGAACCACGAAGTAGTTCCGCACCTAGAGGATTGAGTCTCGGACAATGACGATCCCTCAGTGGCTGAGTTCCCACACACTCCAACAGGATGTGTCTACTGGATGCCGGAGTAGGGGATGAACAGAACGGGCACGAACGAGGAAAGGTTTTGATCCGGAAACGCCTGTAGTACGCCAGAAAAGGGCCGTGGCCAGTAACCACCCAGTTTATTAGTGGAGATGTCCAGGCGCGTCTTTCCGAAACTCGCGGCAAGATTTCGAAGACGCTTCTGCCCAGAGCCTCGCCTTCCCACCGGTCTTGCCAGGTCCTCATAAATTCCTGGTTTACATAGTGTTAAACAACATTCGGTGGAAGGCAAACATGGGTGTCGGTAACATCAAGCGCAGTTCCTGCTTTTGCTAGCCTATCTGCAGCTTCGTTACCTCTGACGCCAACGTGAGCCTTAATACAAAACCACTCGATCTCCAGACCCTCCCTCATCTCGTGTATTTGTACCCCAAGTGGATTCTGAGGATTTGCGAGCGAAAGCGCATACAGCGACGACATTGAGTCCGTACAGATTGAGAAGCTCTCGTATAGTGAACCACACAGCTCGATTGCTTAATTATTGCAGTGAGTTCCGCCTGAAAGACTGTGGCGTACGGCTGGAGACTGTAAGACCTCTGCGCCACTAGTGCCCCATTTTCATAGACTGCGAACCCCGAACCGACATCTGATTCGGTCTTGGACTCATCAGTATACACCGATGTTCCCTGGTCCAAATCCTCACTTTGAGGAGAAGCTTCCCTCCAATCAATGGACGGAGCCCTCGCTGTGTAGGAAACACTGCTCAACTGCTTTCTATCGAAATAATATGGAAATTAAATTTACTTACGACCAAAAGTGACTTCGTAAATTGCAGAGTAACAGCTTCAGAATCATCAGAATTCTCAAAAAAGCAACAATCACTAAAATTATTTCCATATGAAAAGCGATTACGACCTATGTACGCTGTGTACAATAGTAATCTAAATTATGCGCCAAAAGCAAACTAAAATTGGAAGAAAATATCCTCTTCGCATTAAATGTCTAAATAATAATGATAATAAACAACCCTATTACAAAATAACCTCTGTTACAGACCATAGGCGTAGCCAGCCTCTTGAACGGGGGGGTGCCCAAATTTTTTAACCTGAACATGTTGGGTACAAACAATATCTTATGTAATAAAACCTAATAAAACGGAACCCCATAAAACCTATTAAATTTCCGTTTCAGACAGGTTTTTTGCGGAAGGTATAATTGTGTAGAACTTCTTTTAAAAAGGACCCAAACGCAATTTTTCATTGCGTGAAGAAGGATGAGAAATTGCTTAAAACTAAATCTAATGGACAGAGGCATGCGAAGAGAAAACTGCTCCCGGGGCAAAGTTACAATTTGGCGCCCCCTCCACCCAACTTCTTCTTGCAACAGCCCAAAATGACGTTGGTAGTATAAATTTGGCGCCCCACAAAATTCCACGCCGGGGCAGCTGTCCCCTACGCTCCCCCTTTCCCCCGTCGCGACGCTGCTAATGGATAAGAAAAAGATATATAAACATAAATAAAACATGATAGGTATAAAATAAAGATATCCGTAAACATAAATCTGTAATTATCACAAGTTTTCATTTCAAACAGCAATAAAATACTAAAATAAATAAGCACGACTTTAGTTCCCCCCGTTATTTTGATCAAAGTAGCATTGAAATAACTTGTAGTACGCAATTTAAAGTGAAAAATAGTTCTTATATTTTCTACTCATGAATAAATAAAATTTTCCCGTTAAAAACAAATTGGAAATTGCACGTGAACGTAGCAAATGAGGTGCGTTCGTACGATAACGAAGTTTTAAAAATATTCAGATCTTGCTGATGTAGTAGAGCGTACTCCGGATACAGTAAGTAGTCGAAATCTTTACGTTTCTGTAAATATGCAGGAAGTAATTTTTATTACACCTCAGCAACGTATATCTTATTCATAAAATGTGAAATAGTTGAATATAATTAAAACACGCCCCAAACAATGTTTCCCCATATAGCATTATGTAGTGGAATACTTTTGTGTGGCCCTGTAATTTAATAATTCTTTGCATCACAGATTGTACAGAATGCATATTTTAGTATATATTTCATAGATTTATGCCAATTCTATTATGTTCGAATGAGTGTAACTTCATTAAAATGCATTTGGAACTTTTTTCTCATTGACCGTAATGTAATGGAATACTTTTGATTGTCCCTGAAAATGATCTATGCATCCGACTTTCATAACATTTGAAATGACTTGACAAAATTACGTTATAATTATATGTTTTAGATTTCAAACGATTAAAATGGATTTGAAACATTTGTCCCCATTGACCGTAATGTAACGGAATCCTTTTTTTGATTGTCCCTGTAATTGATCTATGCATCCGATTTTCATAACATTTGAAATGACTCGACAAAATTACCCAATAATTATATGTTTTAAATTTTAAACGATTAAAATGCATTTGAAACTTTTTTCCCCATTGACCATAATGTAACGGAATCTTTTTGATTGTCCCTGTAATTGATCTATCCATCCGATTTTCATAAAATTTGAAATGACTTGACAAAATTATGTTATAATTATGTATTTTAAATTTCAAAAGATTCGGTTGGGTAGTTTTTGCGTTGTTATATGCGGACGGACAGACAGACAGACGGACAGACGGACGGACTGAGCGACAACAATAGGTGCTACGTATTTACATAATTACAAACGCACCTAAAAATGAGCCCGTACGAATGTCAAAATATGATCCCAAACAACGAAATTTAGCAAACCAACGAACCAACCTCCATATTAATTTGAATTTTGCGTAGCATCATTTCTTATTTTCAGAGGAAGCACAGATTTGTACTAGAGATGAGTTCGGGCTCGATTTTTGAAACCCGCGCCCGAAAGATATTTAGTACATTGGAGCACAAGACCATCCGAGCCAAGGGCGGATCTGGAGAGTTCTCAAGGGGGGGGGGCGATTTTAAAAATTGGGAGACTCGCATCCTATGCGCAGGTCAGGGCTAATATTTTCACTACGGGTCGGGTTTGTGTCCGGTTAACTTCTATATTTTCTGCGGGTCGGGTTTGGGTCCGGTCGACTTTTTTTTCAAGCGGGTCGGGTTTGGGCCCATTTGATTTCTACTTTTTTCTGCTGGTCGTGTTAATTAATCAGAGGCGTGTGAACAGAAAACTGCGCCTGAACAAAATTTCAGCTTGATCCCCCCCAGACTACTTTTCTTGTGACAAGCAAAAATGACGTTGGTTGTATAAATTTGACGTCGTTTAAATTTCCGGACCCAGGGAGACCGCCCCCACCCTTTCGCACAAAGCTGTAACTAATACTTTTTCTGTGGTTCGCATTTGGGTCCATTTGACTTATACTTTTTGCAGTGAGTCAGGTTAACCTCTTTTGCTGTGGGTTGCGTTTGGGTCCTGATGACTTTTTTTGTTTTTTGCTGCGGGTCGGGTTAACTTCTACTTATAATATAAATCATAATAGTAAAGCTGTACAATACGAAGAAAAGTAAATTTTAAAAAATTCATTTCTTAAGATTTCGCTAAACAAATGTGCAACATAAATATATTTTTTACGAATAATAAATAAGATGCCAGCCCGAATTGGGCTCGGAGTGAAGAATTGCACGAATCGTTTGGTAAAAAATAGTATATAAAATTAAAGTTTGGTATAAAATAAAATTGTTCTTTATACATAAAAAGTCTGATATTTTGTCTCCTTTAATAAGAAAATATTATGGACATGTTAATGAAGTGTGTTTCATGAATAAATGCATGGAACTTGTAGAAATTATGACCGATTATTTGTCAAATCGAAAATTTATCAATTTTCTATAAAATGTGCACATTTTTAACTATAACCATTTCATTCCTCATAACAATCTTTTGGGATAGGCGTGACCCAGACAATAACATTAAATTAAAAGTTTTAAATTACGATGCTTTTATAGGAATAAGTAATTGGGTAGGTCATCACACGATTACTGGTCATCACACCGTGCTCTGATCGGGGCCGCCACGGCGCTCAATGAGCCCCACTTTGGCCGTCTATCATATATGCACATTTGCTGAAAATCTCGGACCGTGAGAGGCGACTTCCAAGCCATCGGATCACTTCAACAAGGGGTCGCGACTTCCCCTAGAAAATCTAACGACGTTAGTTCTCATCGAGTTGAAGTGAAACAACTTCAGCTTGAAGAATCCTTACCTACACCCAGTCAACTTAGAACTTCCGCGGGGGAACTGAAATCTGGCCCTGCGTTTGTTCTTCAACTACCTCACACTTGGCACATTCAACTTCGCTGCCGCTCGTGCTCCTAGGTTTGATATGGAAATTCCGGGTGCGTTATCAAGTCTCATCATGAGCAGGAGGACCCGCCAAGCCCCGTCGACCCCACCCTCAACATGGGCTTGTTCCCTGACAGTAAAGACAACTCAAACATATTACAAAACTCCCTTTATTAAAACAACATTACAGAGAACTGTTGATCGTGGTGAAACCGCGGGAGCGGTTTACATCTAGATTAATATGGTGTCTCCACACCGGTGTACGCATGTTAGACTAAATAGGAATGAATAATGAATAAATGAATAATAATGAATACTATTTACATATTTACAATAAGGTACTTGCCCTCTTTGGCCAACACATATAGCCCTTCCATTGAACACAGAACATCCCCAGACAGACGACCCCCAACTATGAGATTCTTTCACGAGGGAAAAGGTAGACCTACCAGAGGTGAGGCTCTACCTCCTTCAGGAAAGCCTCGAGAGTCTTCCTGAGCTTTGGAACCACGAAGTAGTTCCGCACCGAGAGGATTGAGAGTCTCGGATAATGACGATCCCTCAGTGGCTGAGTTCCCACACACTCCAACAGGATGTGTCTACTGAATGCCGGAGTAGGGGATGAACAGAACGGGCACGAACGAGGAAAGGGTTTGATCCGGAAACGCCTGTAGTACGCCGGAAAAGGGCCGTGGCTAGTAACCACCCAGTTTATTAGTGGAGATGTCCAGGCGCGTCTTTCCGAAACTTTCGGCAAGATTTCGAAGACGCTTCTGCCCAGAGCCTCGCCTTCCCACCGATCTTGCCAGGTCCTCAGAAATTCCTGGTTTACATAGTGTTTAACAACACTCGGTGGAAGGCAAACATGGGTGTCGGTAACATCAAGCTCAGCTCCTGCTTTTGCTAGCCTATCTGCAGCTTCGTTACCTCTGACGCCAACGTGCGCCTTAATCCAAAACCACTCGATCTCCAGACCCTCCCTCATCTTGTGTATTTGTACCACAAGTGGATTCTGAGGATTTGCGAGCGAAAGCGCATACAGCGACGACATTGAGTCCGTGTAGATTGAGAAGCTCTCATATAGTGAACCACACAGCTCGATTGCCTTAATTATTACAGTGAGTTCCGCCTGAAAACTGTGGCGTACGGCGGGAGACTGTAAGACCTCTCCGCCACTAGTGCCCCATTTTCATAGACTGCGAACCCCGAACCGACACCTGATTCGGACCCATCAGTATACACCGATGTTCCCTGGTCCAGATCCTCACTTTGAGGAGAAGCTTTCCTCCAATCAATGGACGGAGCTCTCGCTGGGTGGTATCTGAAATTTGACACTTTCCTCTCTACTTCGTCTGCTCTAAAGTGGATCGGAGCGTAGTCCAGATCACAATCTAATCGGTGGATGCGAGCGAGAATGCACTCCTTCTCGCATTGTAGATCCAGTGGGAGGCACCCTGCCAGGACTTGTGTGGCTTCCGTGTTTGTAGTACGAAAGCACCTGGTTATTGACAAAAGAGCTGGTCTCTGTGCAGAGACCAGTTTCTCCCTCATGCGTTGTGTACCAGTCCACCAGAAACTACTCGCATACGTTGCTATCCTCTCGATTCCCAGCTTGTACAATCTCTTCAGAACACACCCGCTCAAGCCCCAATCCCTCTGACTTAGGTAGCGTAGGGATCTAGTGTAATTCGCAATCGTTTCCTTGATGTACGCCACATGTGCCATTCCATTAACCCGTTCGCGACAGCGCGCGCATTTTGAAGTGCGCATCTGAGGACGGAGCGAGGAAATTCGATTTCACCTCCTGGCCCGGAGGATTTCGCGCAGTTAAGCCTAACGCTTGTCAAAAATTCTTTAAAAATTAATAAAAAAATAACTTTCGCATGAAACTTTTTGAAATTCACATACATGGAATTTGATGTTATTTTACATATTTATTCAAAAAATGATGTACATTGTGTGATATTTTAATTAGAAAAAAATGTTTAAATGTAAATAATGAATAGTTAATATCCTGTTTTTAGCTTTTAAAATGATATAACATGACAGAAAAATACTTACCAGGATGTTAAATATCAACCTATGAAACATTTTGCTGTAATAGAAAAACAAGCCTTACCATCTTGATATTTAATAATTTTTAACACTTTCAGTAAATAAAATAAATGTTTTACAAAAAACGATTTATTTAGAAATGAAAAATATTACATAAAACATACAAACAACTTGCGACTGTTGCTTTGTAACACTTATATATATATATATATATATATATATATATATGTGTGTGTGTGTGTGTGTGTGTGTGTGTGTGTGTGTGTGTGTGTGTGTGTGTGTGTGTGTGTGTAAGATTGGATTAAAAAAAAAACTTAGTTTAATTTTATAATATTTTTTAAATAAAAAAAATATATATAACACATAATTAAAAACAAACAAACAGTCTTGAATAATAATCAGTAATGATGTGCAAATCAGAGTAAAAATTAAAAATGTACCTTTCCAAAATATGTTTATGTTAAAATTATTTCAGAAATAGAAAATATATTTCCATATGGTATATCGTATAATAAGGTATATCAAATAAAAATTATTGGATAATTATGAATAAAATTTAATAATGATTTGAAACTTTCAAAACTTTCGTTGATGTTAAAATTATCTTTTAAAATCTATGTTAACATATAATCTAATATATAAGTAAGAAAAAAATCTTGAATAATAATGAATAAAGCACAATAATACTTTAAAATACTCTTTAAAACTTAAAACACTCTTTAAAAACTTTTGTTCATGTTACTAGTAATTTTTAAAATGAAATGTATATATATGCAAGCATGTAATGTAAAACATATTAGATAAATATATAGAATTATAGAAAAAAACTGGTCAGTAACGCAGAAAAATATTCTTAATTTAGTTGCACTGAGAAAGAATGTTATCAGCGTATCAGCTCTCACAATCAGTATGTAACCCTTTTTTTATTTCTTATTATTTTTTATTTTTTAATTGCGAAGCACTCCTGAAATAAAATAAAAATATAAAAAAGATAAATCTTTCCTTCTACAAGAATGATTATATTAATGACGTCGGTTTTTGACACTACGATCTGATCGAGATAAAAGAGCGAGAAAAAAAAGCAATGAATCAGATGTTCATGTTATCATTCGTAACCTTAAATATGCTTACTAATACACTTACTTACGTTAACCGCAAATTTTTCCTTCTGAAGTTCAGTAGCATTATTTCTAATAAAGAAAAATAAAGTTTTACTAGACGCTTAAAAAGATTTATGAAACACAAAGACGTGATGAAAAAATAATCTTTTTCCCATTGTAGTATTTCCATAAAAAATTAAATTCGCGTGGATTAAAAAAAAAAAGTTTTCATTAGCTTTCCTAGTTTGAAGGAAAAGACTTCTTCCTTAATATGCATTGAAATAGAATTAGGATAAATTTTTTATATGCTAAACTGTGAAAAACAAAACGTTCCGTTTTATCGGCATCAATGGTAGTCTCGCGGGATGTGAGTACAAACAGCGCCGGCATGAATTGTAGTCTCGCGGGATCTGAGTACAATCGGTGCCGGCATCTATAGTGATCGCTCGTCCCCAAGGGGTTAAGTTTTGCGTCTACCATGACACCTAGGTATCTAGCAGACTGTACTGACTGAACATTGCGTCCCAAAAATCGTATACGTGGAGCAGTAGAGGGATTCCTCTTCTGTCCCATCCGTCTCATCAGACGGAAATAGATGGATGCAGTTTTCTCCGGAGAGAAAGCGAGTCTGTGTGCTTCTGCCCATGCTGCAATTCTGCTTAGTGCCTGTTCTGCCCTTCTTCCGCATTGGTATGCGTTCGGAGCTTCAATGAGTAGTGCAAAGTCATCTGCATACGCAATCAACCTCGCAAACCTCCCCAATTCCAGCTCAAGGAGTGAGTTTGCGACCAAGTTCCAGAAGAAAGGTCCGGAGTTAGAACCCTGCGGGCACCCCACGTTATATTCATGCACCATAGAAAAGATTTCAGTTCGGTAAAGTACCTTCCTCTCGGACGGAAAACTCTTCACCAATTGGAAAAGGTTTCGCGGGCACCCCATTTTTCCTAATGCTTCAAAGATCGACGGCCACCACAAGTTGTTGAATGCTCCCCTTATATCCAGCATAATCATACAACAATCATTATCTCTCCTATGACAGTCTTCCACTGTCTTTCGCACCTCGTGGATAGCGTTCTCCGTGCCTACATCAGGAGTAAACCCAAATTGGTTTCCGTGAAGGAAGCCGGACTGTCTAGAGTGGTAAGCTAATCTATTAGTCACCAGTCTATCTAGGATTTTACTCCAAACAGGCAACAAGCATATGGGCCTATATGAGCTGGCTGCCGAACGATCTCTGTCGCACTTGTTAAATAGAACCAGTTCTGCCGTTTTCCAGGAGTCTGGAAAAACACCTTCATGCAGACATCGGTTCAAGATCCCTCTAAATAGGGGTTTTGTTCGCCCTGAAGAGCATTTCAACTATCTCGAGAGGTAATCCATTTATTCCAGGTGCTTTTCCTCTGTTCAGAGACCTGAAAACTCCTTCAATCTCCTTTAGAGTGAATTCAGGGTCGTCGTCACCGAGTTCGTGCATCAAGTCCTCCGTTTCAAACTGAACAGGGCGGTTGTTTTCACCTTTCTCTACTGGGAAGTGATAATTCAACAGTTCTTCAATGGTCGATGAAAAGTCCGCGGTTTTGCTACCCCCACGATCGGTTATTGAACTGAGCTTGAGGCGGCCCGTAGACCGACCTCTGATCCAGTCGAAGTGTGGGCCAAACGGATTATTCGGATTTATCTCCTCGAGAATTGACCGATAATGTACCCACTTGGCCCGATGGACTGATCGTCTAAATTTACTTTTGAGTTTACGATAGTTTAATTCGTATTCTTTCCGCTGCAGTTCATTGCTACATCTTTGGGCACGGCGCCTTGCTGCCTGTACCCCTTTTCGCTCGATCGTTAGGGAGGTACTCCACCACTGAACCTTTCTCTTCCTACTTCCCTTCCTTTTAATGGATTCGTTGCAGAGTCGCTGAACGATCTCTGTCAAGGACTCGACACACACGTTGACCGACTTCCCTTCTAACCAGTCCAGAGACATGCTCCCTATCTCACGAGACAGGGCCACTCGGAGTTTCTCGAGGTTCAAGTCCTTCACTCTCACCCTGTAACGGGGGCGAGGGACAGGTATTTCCGTACTGAGAACCGTCCGTATGCGTCTATGCTGGGTTCCCGTCACACGAGGCTCCAACTCCCATCCGACTGCTCTTGTAGGAGGCTTGAATCGTCCCAGAGCGAGGTCGATTCAGGATTTTCCATTGGCATTCCAAAACGTTTCCTCACTAGAAGGATCATTGAAGAGTTGCAATTTACATTCCTCCATGAATTCTACTACCTGGTCACCACGTACATCGGCGGTGTGCAGAGGATTACCCCAAAGCGAGCTTTTAGCGTTAAAGTCTCCAACTAATAGAACACTACTGTCCTTGTACTTTCTGAGCAAGTCCCGCAACAAGTCCAGCTCTGCGTCGACCTCCCCCTCGGGTTGAAGGTAGATCGAAACGACGACGATTTTAATCTCAGGGCTCACATCTATTGAGACAGCGACAATGTTACTTGCTGTGAGAACTTCCATTACTGGAAGTGAGTTGTTCAACACAGCGACATCGGCACGACACCTCGTCTTCGAATAGTATGTCACAATGTCATTTCGGATTCCACCGATTTTCCCATGTGAGATGTAAGGCTCCTGAATGCACAATACATCGTAGTCCATGAGGTCGATCTGCATCGCATTCATAGTTGTCAGTGACTTGCCCACATTCTGCTGTCCTATTACTAGTTTAGTCGCCATAATCGACGCGTCGTTTCAAACGACTCACCTCTAAAGCTCGCATAGGACATTTGAGGTCGAGAGCTGAATGGTTTATATTCACTCTCATATGTGGTGGGTATAGTTTGTTCACTTCTCTACAGTTCAGACAATTGAACTTGCAAGACTTCTTTGCTTGCTTATTCTTATGCTTTTCACCACCACATTCCAGACATTTGTCTTCATTAGGGCACGTCCCACCTATGTGACCGTAGCGACCACACTTATAACATTGCGTAGCTCTCAAATGCTCTCCTATTTTCACCCTCGACCAGCCAATGGTAACCCTTTTCTCACCAAGTAATCTGTGGAAGGTGGCTGGTGTACATTCTATCACCCAATTGGTCAAGTCCTTTCCCTTGATAGGAAACTTGATAGACATTGACTCCACCTCCACACTTGTTTGCTCCGAGACTGCCTTCAGAACCTCCTCGCCCGAATACTCATTCGGGATGTCAAAGATTATAACACGCGGCTTTCGAAGCTGAGGCACCTTGCTTTGCACGGTATCCTTCAACTCCTCGGCCCCTTTCACTGCCTGTTCGAGCGTCTCCGCATCCCTGCGGGATCCGAGGCGAACCAAAAGGCCTCCTGAGTTAGTATGTCTTTGTCCGATGACTTCTACTTTGAGCTCATCGGGCTTTATGACCCTTTTAACTCTCTGTTCCACACTCTTGATTCCCTCCTTTCTATCCTTAGGATAGATGAGGACCACGTGATCTGTGGCCGGGCCTTTGGAACGGGTCTTCCCTCTTCCTCCACTAGGACGCGGAAGCGCTCCCTCCTTCACCTCCGGAACCGACTGCCATGCCGTGTGGCGTCTGCGAAGGTAGTCATTCGCTGGTCTCTCTCTGCCATCTGTTGTTTCAGAATCTCATTTTCACTCCTGGCTGCTGCCAAAGCCAGCGCTTGTTCTACAAACATTTCATATACGTCGTCCAGCTGAGAGACGACTGCGCTCAATTCCAACTTCTCCTTCTGCGTTTTCGCAGTGCCAGTTATTAGGACCGTTTTCATCCGGTCTATCAACGCTTTTGCTTTGATCCGAGGGTCTAAAGACTCATCTATTACAGAATCGTCTAAACTGCTAGCTCTTTGAGTAGAGCCTGCCATTGTTGTGTACTTTTAATTAACCAGTCTACCCTACCGGTATCCTCTGGCTACCTGGAACTCACTAAGTAAAAACCAGGCGAACGAAACTGATTAGACCCCTAGACGGTTTCTCCGCTAAGGGAGCCGGGTGGCCCCTCCGCATTTTCAGAAAGAATCACGTTTTGAGCACCAGGCTTGGCGAGTTGGCGAAAGCGAGAACGTTCAGCTAGCTGCATCGCCAAATGCCAGTCGTCGTTTTGTTTTGATTTTCAAATTCGAAATCATTTTAATCTGAAAAAGCTCTTTGTTTTAAACTATGTTTTAATTGTAAACAACGGCGAATAACATTTCCTCATATTATATTCTTTGCTTCATAACATTTACGGAAAAAAAATGAACAATAAGCACGATCTCTTTGCAGAAGGAAGGGTTGCTATTCGCTAGGCGTTTGACGTCACAAACAAGAAAGGGTGCATAGCATTGACTTCATCTCCGCGCCAATCGTTGTTCTGGCGATAAGGTGCTCAAAACGTGATTCTTTCTGAAAATGCGGCCCCGCCAAGTCTCAGCAACTCGTTCAATTCAATGGGGAGAAGTCTGTGAAGACCTCTCGAGATTGATGCTCTCTGTGAGATGACAAAATCTAATAAAATATGTATTTTAAAGCTCAGGAATGATTTCGGTGGTTATCACGTAATTGTGAAGGGCGAACCACCAAAGATCGTTAATGCACTACCGTAAACCGCTAAGTAAATCTCACACTTGGAAAGCTAGGGTTCTCATACCCATGGGACGACATATCTTTTATCACCCGGATTATAGGAATAAAGGAAACACTGCTCAATTGCTTTCTATCGGAATAATATGGAAATTAAATTTACTTACGACCAAAAGTGACTTCGTAAATTGCAGAGTAACAGCTTCAGAATCATCAGAATTCACAAAAAAGCAACAATCACTAAAATTATTTCCATATGAAAAGCGATTACGACCTGTGTACGCTGTGTACAATAGTAATCTAAATTATGCGCCAAAAGCAAACTAAAATTGGAAGAAAATATCCTCTTCGCATTAAATGTCTAAATAATAATGATAATAAACAACCCTATTACAAAATAACCTCTGTTACAGACAAACACCAAACTACAGACAAATTCATTATTCGCGCTTTTTTGTTGGCGCCAGAACATCGTCGAAAATGGCTAAAATAGGTTTGTAGAAGTGACTAATAATTTACTTTTAAAATAGCATTCTAAAGTTAAAATAGAAAAAAACACACAATTTCTGCTTCCCCTTCATTCTAATCAAAATGTCAATATAGTGATTTGAAAAGGAACAAGTAATGTTTAAGGGGGTGGGGGAGGCAAGTTCTTTTAATATTTTCTATTCATTGATAAATAAAATTTATGGGTTTCAGAAAAAATGAGTCCAGGTCCGAGCACTGTCTCTTTTCTAATACAGACATTTAGGAAGAATGACTCCAGGCAGGGCTCGACATGGAAGAAAAACAAGTCTGGCCCGACCCAAATCATCAGAAAAAATAAAGATCAGGAAAAAATAAAGATCAGGCCCGGCTCTTAAAGTCAAAAAACCTGACCCAGCCCAACCCTAGGGTGTGTGATCGCCCCTTCGCCACCCCCCTTCATCCACCTTAGATCCGCCACTGCATGATTCATGAATTGGCGCTGCCCGGGCCGGGCCGCGCCGACATTGGCCTTCAGCCTAAGTCTTATTCCATGAAGATCTCTCATGTTGGTTTGAAAACCTTTATGGGCCCAAGGGGGGGCGATCGCTCCATCGCCCCCCCCCCCTTAGATCCGCCATTGATCCGAGCCCGATACAAAAAGTATACAAAAATAAATAAATAAAAGATTTAATGATATTTTAAAATTGTTTCAAATGCGATATCCCATTTTTAAAATTTTCTTATAAAATTTACTGTTAAATAAAAATTTAAATTCAAGCTTATGAAAAGAGCAATTTGCTATCAAATAAAAATATCCTTCATACCTAAAATGATTCCCATATTTCTTGTCCTTTAAGAAGAAAATTTGATGGACATATTAAAGAAGTGTAATGAATAAATGGATAGAGTTTATAGAAACTACTTTTTGTATGCTGAAGAATCAAAAAACGTTTTCAATTTCCTATAAAAAGTGTACATCTTCAGGGGTGTAGTCGTAAAAAAACCACAGGTTACACGATCGACGCAGAGGGTATATGCTCAAGGCACAGAGTATATTCTAGAGAGTACATCCTATGGGTTTCATGAGAAACAGAGGGTTATACGGTGTTCCTTAAAAAAATCGAGAAGGTGTACCCCAGTATACCCTTCACTACATCCCCTGTACATTTATCTATAATCAATTCATTTCTCTTAACAATTCCCCATGACTGACGAGAACCTTAAAATCAACGCAAATTAAAACATTGATACAGTTATCTTAAAGTTCCGGTGTTTTTATGGGAAAAGAAGAAACATTAATCGAATGTTTTCTATAGGAATAACATGTAAAATATGTTTACTTACGAAAGGAAATCAGCATAAGCAAAATTCATGATGACAAACAAAAAAAAAAATCACAATGCTGTTATCATATAAAGAACGATTGTGATTCGTGCACAATCAAATAATTTGCAAACCTCAAGCACCTAGTCTGCATCAAAAACGAAGAAATCATTCTCTAACAAAATAAATAAATAAACGATCGAATTAAAAAATATCCTCTGCCTCAAACGAAAATCCAACCAGAAGCTAATTTATTATTTATGATCATTTTGATAGGCGCCTTATCAATTAATCGTCGATGGAAATGCAGTAGACATAAATCTCCATACATCACAAATTTTCTTTTGAAGCAACAATCAACTATTAAAATAAAAAATAAAAAAAAAATATTTTTATTTTTCTTTCGTTTTGATCAAAATAACACTGAAATGACTTGAAAAAGAATAAAATATTTTAAAAGGAAAATAGTAGTTCTTTCAATCTCTTCTACACATAAATGTTTTTTAATTCTCAGAAAGAATGAGCCCAATCCCCCCACTGGGCCCGAACACTAAAATGAAGAGCCCGTACCCGCTTCGGACCCGGGTTTGGGCTCGGGCTTTCGTGCTGGGGCTGAGCCTGTCTCATCTCTAATTTGTACAACCTTCCACCCCCTCCGTTCTCCAGGCTAATCACATGGTGGAATTATCGTTTCACATCTGTATTTCCTTTCAATTTTTTTTTTTTTTTTGCTCCTATCTAGATTTTAAATAACAAAAGCAAAGATATAAATAGTAGTTTCTATCCTTGTCGAGAATTTACTCTAATTTTTTTATGGAAATATGCATGCAATAGACAAGTGTTTAAAAAATTCCATAAAGAAATGACATCAGATTGGGATTATAAAACCAAATTTTTCGATTTACTGTGATTAATACAGATTCTAGTAAATATTCTAGTTTTAAAAAAGATGAATAAAATAATTTTTTTAAAAAGAAAAAAAGAAAGAATCAAGGTCTCTTCTTTTATCATATTTCAAAACATAGACTGTTAGTTTTGATTAACTAATTGAACTAACTTTGTTTACATTTTTCTTCTTTTTTCTTTTCTAAATTTTGATTAAAAAAAATCAACTTGGATCTGCGCGAGCCGGGGGGGGGGGTGCCCGGGCACCCAGGGCACGCCCCCCCCCCCTGGCTACGCGCATGTGTTAACATACTACAAATGTAAGTGTCTGTTTTTCTTCTTTTAAATTAATAATAATGAAAATATCCTATCCAATAACTGACATTTATGAAACAGTAACTGACAGTTGGTATCGGACAGTGGTAGAACAATTTGAATTTTAAAGGTGTTCGCTATAACATGAATTTAATTTATTATTATGTCTTTTAACCCGTGAGAACTGGCACATGAGATTTTCTTTTTCCATCGTACCCTTTTTAAGACTATTTTTAAGACTATTTTTCATTTGAATAAAATTTCAAAATGTAATTTCAATTACTTTACCTCTTTTGTGAATAAATGTACTAAGTCAAACAAAAAATTTGATATTAAATGACTGTAAAGTAAAAGAAAAGAATTGGGCACCGTGAGAGAAATTCTCATAACGAGTTCTCCCGGGTTAACCAGTTCAAACAGTTTTCTTTAATATAAGGAATATCTGACTCCTGTCTGAGAGTCGGGAGAGTTCCTATTCCTGGAACCAATAACTGACATCCCTCATTAAGCTAAATTAAATAAATTTTAACTATAAATCATGATCTTAATGTATCACAGATATCTTTTAGCTAATTTCTTCAAGTGTAACTTTAAGAAAAAAATTTGACCGGTTGCTTGACAAATAAATAAAAAAAACACGACCTCAATTTCATAAATAAGATGGTTGCCTCAAAAATTATAATTTTTGTGTTCTAAGATGTTCCTTCCTCTTTTAAAGTTTTCTTGGCCTATGGTGAATACATTAACTCCAATATAGAAATAAGTGTCTAAGTTACCCCTAAGTGACATTACTTTGTCTAATTTTACAAGAAAATCCTTATTAGATTTTTGCTGAAATGTCTGTTTCAGATTAGATTTCGATAACTGGTGTTTCGCCCTATGTCTAAAAAAAATCAGGTAACTAATATGATGAAAATTTTAAAAGAACTGTAGTTCAAAACATGTCGTTATTCATGCTTTCACATCTGGTAGATAAAACAGACCATCAATACCTCTACATCTAATGATTTATTTGATATTTAAGAAGAAAAAACAAAATGTTAATCTTGATTTCGGGATTATTTCTCACATTTAGGTAAAAATGTCGGAGTTTGATATATAATGTTGTAAATGCTGTGGGAAATTCTTCTAAACTAAACATTTTAAATACAGTTTTTTGCATGTTCCTGAAATGCGGATGTTCGATTAACTTTCATTCACACATGATTCTTGCCTTTGGATTTAGGTAAAAGATCAATGGCACCTATATGGGACATCACTTTTAAACACTCTGACCTTTCCCTGCAACATTTTTTTTCTTTTTATTTATCATCTTACTGGTTATGTCACATTAAATTACATTTAAGTACCTAAAAATAATTTTATATGTTTCATTTCTACAAAATTTTACGAGAAATGTTGATTTTAAAATCGAAATCTTTAAGAGGGGGGGGGGGGAGAATATAAGTAGGAAGCAGTTCAAGAATATCGATGTGGTTTTTCGAGTATTGATCCAAACTATGTAAATTTTTTATCTTTGTCACGAAATGTCTTTTACAATTAATTATTAAGAATACATCATCTGGATTTTTTAAAGATTAGTTATTTAATGGAAAAATATATTAATTTCAATATTGGGTATAAAATTAAAATAAAGCAGAATAATAATATTGCTGTTATATATCACCAGGAGGCGAAACACAATAGGGAAAATTGTATTGTTTCTATCATTATTTCTAAAAGATTATCTTCGTTATATATTTCTATTGCATACGATTTATCCTGAAAATTATTGATTAGGATTCTGGTAAGAAAAGCTGCCAGTTCGCTATTTATTATTAGCTCTCACGTTATCAAATCTTGAGAGCTTAAGTACTCGCCCGTTCTGTATGTACGTACGTATGTATGAAACGCGATAACTCATAATAAAAAATATCGGATTTACTTCAAGTTCTGGATATAGGTTTTTTGTGATAAGACTCTTCCCCGATTAGTTTTGGGAATTCATTGGGTAAGTGTAAGGGGGGAACGCGGGTCTAATCCCTCCTCTTAATATAGATAGGCGCTTCTCTGATTTGTTTTGGGGATTCATTGGTTAAGTGTAAAGGAGAATATGCTTGCTACCCCTCTTAATTTAAGTAAATGAAATGTAGATTTAATCGATTTGCTTTAATTTTTGGATAAAAGTTCATATTAATAAGCCGCTTCTCTCATTAGATTTCTGTTTTTTTTTTTTTTTTTTGTTACATATAAAGGGGAAACGGACGATTACCCCCCTAAATAAGTAGTTTTTTATGCAGAATCATCCGTTTTTCTTTAAACTTTGGATATAAGTTATTTCTTAGAAGGCGAAACCCTGTATAGTTTTAGGATATAATGGTGAAGAATAAAGAAAAGAACGGGGGGTAGTCCCTCTTAAATTAGATAAGTGGGGTTTTACGTAGAATTATCCAATTTGCTTCGAATTTGGGATATGGTTCATTATGATAAGGCGTATACCTGATTAGTTTGGGGGTTTCAATCATTAAGTATAAAGGATGAAAATGGGGGAGCTAATTCCCTCCCTTAATTCTTTTCGAGGGGCATTATTCCTTGAAAAAATAAGGCTTTAATATACAATAAGAGTAAATAAACTGTGAACTCAATGCAATCAGTTTAACTGGGCAATATTCTTTTATTATTCTTATTATTCAGATTGCTTGATTGTTACTATCTTTTAAATTGTGTAATTTGTCATGTTTAATTTGTGAGGTGAATCACTATGTCTTAAAAATTATTATTACAAAAAGAGTATTTTCCATGAAGCAATCTGAATAAATATAAAGTAGCTAATATGGAAGACTGTTTGTAGGAACAATAAAATTTCTCCTGTATACTTTAACACTTGACATCACGATCACGCTTCACGTTGCTTCTGTTCTACTGATACCATTTTAAAATAAGAATTTATTCGATTAAAACAATTTTTAATGCTTCTTAGATTTTATTAGTGAAAATTGAGTCTATAGATATCATTTAAATAATCAAGTTCAGTAACAATTTCTATATACGCCGTTTTCAATGGCTAGTTGTTACATTTGTGGGGGGAAAGTGTGGCTGTTGACACATTATCCAGGAGAGAATTCGTCATTGATAGTTTATTATAAAATTTCTGACGCACAGATTAACATTAAAGGAATTAACAAATTGTATTTAATTGCATCTTTGAATTTCAAACTATATCATCTAGATTCTGATAAAATTTTTCTCGTGTGAAAATTCAACTCTAAAAATCAGTCCACTTATACTTGAACAATTTAGAATGCAAATATTTTTAAAAATCCGCAACTTAGTTAATCCAGGGAGAAAATCTATAGTCAAACAAATAGTTACAAATTTAGTTAAATGAACAACCAAAAATTTATAATTTATTTGAAAAAATGTTGTATTGATAATCAAAAGAAAAAGAAAAGTAACTAACACATTTATTCTCAATTCGCCACCTATCAAAAAAAAAATAATAACAATAATAAAAAAAAAGAAAAGAAAAAGAAAAAAAAAGAAAAAAAAGATGAACGATTTAGTGTTGTTTATATTGACATCGTAGATACATTTACATCTTTAGAAGAAAAACAAACCACCTTACAGCATTAATCATTTCACACGTTAGATAGATATCAATCCTCACAAAAATGAGATGACCGTAACATTTTTCATGCATTATATGACCAATGTATTTTACGTTTTTGGCATTTCATAATGTGTAATCACTGATGAAACAAATCACTTTAGATCTGAACCTTTCAACTAGTTGTTGTTTGCGGTTCTAAAATAAATGCAATGCACCATATCATCTGTGGTGTAATGGAAAGATTGAAAGACTACATCGCGCTTTAAAAAGCAGCAATTAATGCACAAAATACGATTAAATGGATATAGATTAGCAGTAATATTATCACTCAACTTTGCTAAGAGATATAAATTTTAAGATTGCACAAATGATCTATTACAAGGGTTTTCAAGATAATTTTTCCGATAAATCAAAAAATGTCTTAGATACAAAAACGTTTGCTAAAGAGGCGTAGATACAAATAAAACGATTAAAACTTTCTAAAACTCGCCGACAATGTTCTAAAAAAAATTTGCCAAAAATATGTTATCCACGTTTTCTCACGTATTGATTGATTTAGAAAATCACTCGAATCTTCTTTTGATGGAACATTTCCAGTTATAAAAATATATCAAAAATACTATAAAATAAAAATCAAGTGTAAAGATACGAATATTTCTAAAACTATATTATATGTATATGTGACCTATATGTGATCGTTCTTAACCCATTAATGCCTGAAATATTTTCTTCGTTAAAATAAAAATTTTGCTTTTCCAACCACTTTTTAAAAAAGAATAACCTTTATTTTAATTTATAGAGAAATTTGTCTCGAGAAAGAAAGCATTTTTTTATCCTCCTTTTTAGTGGTGTGAAAAGCGCTTACTTGAATTATTTTAAACTGTCCCAAAAATGGGACACTAGACACTAATGGGTTAATCACAAGCTACCAGACAACTCACTATATTTGTCGACAACAAAATGCCTGTCCAGCTAAAAATGAGGAAGCAGATTTGTCTGGCAAAGCTGCCCAGGATAAACTTTTCTACCAAAAATTAAACCGACTTCAAAAAATACTGCAAAGTGAAAAATATTTTTTTACATAATAGTAGTAAGAAATTAAATTAAGAGCATAGTATTTACCATGCGTATTTATGTACATTAATTTGAATTTTTGGAGTCAGTGCCAGCCAAGCAAAGATACATGTAATTTTCCAATAGACACAAATCCAAATATCTACGAGTTTTTTTTTACGATTTTATATTTAGTTGAAAAAATTAACTTTATTATTTTACGATTTGCATACGATAATTTATTTTAATTTTGAACTTGGTTTGACTGGCACCGACTCCAAAAAATCAAATTAATGTACATAAATATAATAATACGCATGATAAATACTATGCTCTTAATTTGGTTTCTTATTACTATTACGTAAAAAAATTACTTTTCACTTCGCAGTATTTTTAGAAGTCGGTTTAATTTTTGGTAGAAAAATTTATTTTTCTCTTTTTAGTTAAAAATTAAACGATTTTTGCATTATTTTTATTTTTGATGGAAATTGCTGGCTTTTTTGCATGAAAATGTATTAGTCTTTGGAAATAGACAATAAAAAGAGTTTCGTCTTACGAAAATAGTTCTGCGAAACAGAAAAGGGAGGCCCAATAACGTATCAAAAGATGAACGGGAAAAGATTAGAGTGTAAAAGACTCGAAAAGCGTTTCATCAAATGTCTTGTCATTAATGAAATTTCTATAGTGCCAAATTATAAGTTTAAGTACATTTATTTTTGAGACTTCAACAATTTAAAAACAGCAATTTATTTCACAGTGGCATTAATATACTTTCATTTGTATATATATTATGTTTCTTATTGCATTAGCATTTTTAATTCCACATTAGTTAATGTGGAGATTTGAAGTATTATTTTGTTTTTGATTCCGCTGCCAATTGGCATATCTTAATTAATGTAATTTTGTACATAGAAATGTTTTTATGAAATAAACCTTTTATGATACCCACATTTTACGCTACAATATGTTGTTGCTAATATATTTTTGTTTCACGCTAGACTTTTCCATGGAATCGATTACGGAAGATTAGAAAATCCACTTTCATTCAAATCTAATATTCTTGGTTAATGCGTCATAATCGGTATACATGTTACTAATGGGCATATTTTAATAAGCATACTACAGCAATATATAGAAGTTATGGAAGCAAATTATGATATTTTCATTTTCTTTAAACCACATTAGCTATTAGTATCGCCCACTTTTCATTTTTGCCGGGTAATCTGATTAAAATTCAAGATTTTCGTTTAAGTACTGTTCTCTCTTCTCTTTCCTCGATACAAAAGGCTTAATAATTGTGATCTTACTGAGATTGGTAATTATGCTTAATGTCTACTGCCTTTTAAAATCTATGCCATATAAATACATCGCACCGACAATGTCAGTAATACTAACTGGAGTGACACTTTTTTTCTATGTTGTAAATCTGAGACAGTAAATGTATTATTATTTTAACACAATCAAACTGACTGGTAAACTTATCATACGAATTGAATATTTCCAACTGAGCGAAAAATTGCCCAGACCGGGAATCGAACAGAGATCCTTGGCTTACAAAGCCAATGCTTTACCGTTTAAGCTAACTGGGCGACAATCGGCGGACATTTTTCGCTCAGATAAACTTATTGGTCATTACATCTAGTCTGTCATTTAGACAGCTCGACAAAATAATCCGCAGGCAAAGGAACTCCATATAAAGATGGGTACATAGATATATTATTATTTTAACAAAATCAAACTGATTGGTAAATTTCTCATACTAATTGAATATTTGCAACTGAGCGAAAAATTGTCTAGGCCGGGAATTATTGGCCTTGTAAGCGAAGGATCTGGGTTCGATTCCCGGCCTGGACAATTTTTCGCTCAGTTGAAATTATTCAATTCGTATGATAAGCATACCAATCAGTTTAATTAAATACTTTCAATAGCGATTTTGTGCTTTAAGTGAGAAAAAATGCATCTCCCCCGGAACGCTATAATGTCTCGCTCCCACCTGGAGCATGGAAATTCCTCCCGGAGAAAAGTGTCTGAACTCAATACTGATTAAACGTATGCTAAATTATTGCCATGTATTAATTTAGTTTTACTTTTGTATTATTTAACATCTTAAATAACGTTCCATATTTAATAAACATATGTTAAGTTCACATTCTAAATGCGATTGGCCTTTGACAACTGTAAATATGATTGGCGATTAAGAAATCCGATTGGAAAAGATCCATTATTGAATTTGAATGGGAACGTCGCCAAATATGTCAGCAACAGCCAAATTGGCTTTATTAATGGCAGCTTATTTTGGTCGCCAAATTTGGCGATATTTTACTAAATGTCGCCAAGCTTGACACAACTTGGCACTGACACGGATAAATATATAGTTTTATGCTTATGATTGGGAAAACAGTTACAACAATGAAAGTTAATTTGCGAGAAATCACTAATTTCATTAGTTTTTGCCTAGTTACTAAAAAAGTACTGAACCAATTTTGATAATAAGGAAGTGGGTACCAATTCAAGAACAGCCTTTTTCCTTTAAATTAAAAACCAAATTAATCAGTTGGATAGTTTCGGAGTAATCGGTGAACATACATAAAAAAAAAAATACATAAGTGTCGAATTGATAACCTCCGCCTTTTTTTAAGTCAGTTAAAAATACTAGACGCGCTGGTAGATACGAAGGTTTTTCAAAATGTTAGAAAGACTGATTAGACACTGATGCTAATTTTTTTCATACTTATTCAATTTATATCCTTATTGTATTTTGTGTACAATACATGTTATTTGCATATATTTTCATTTTATTTTACATTATATTTGTATCGTAGCTATGTCATTGAAGAAAGATTAATGTAGCTTCCATGTACATGCAGGTGGTCATTTTTGTTGTATTTCCTTTTAATTTGTTGTTATGGCCACATAAAAAACAAAAATTTTCAAACAGATAAAAATTAATTTGTTACATTAGCTGCTTTATAAAAAGTCTCTTCTTCGTAACATACGCTTATAAGTAATTATTTACTAAAGTTTAAACTGTCTATATTCATTCTAAAACTAATTGACCCGCCCAGCGTATTCCAGACCCATGATACTAATCTTAAATGTACTTTTAAAACTAGTGTGTTGAATAATTTTATAGTTTTAGACGAAAATCTTACCAAAAAACTAATGTTGTGAATTCCACAACAGCATACACACTAGAATTCATATAATTTTATATTTTTGAACGAAAATCTATTATCTATCCAAACGACCTTTGAGTTAGTGGCCCCACTGCCTTTGGTATAAATCTGCTTTTTGCAAATGAACCTCAAATTTGCATGATTTTAAATTTATTAAACAAACATTTTTCCAAATGATTTAAGGAGAAAACTGCATTATAGTTAGTGCCGATTTAATTTTTTGCATTTTATTAAATTTACAGGGTTTGTCCGGAAAGTAATAGGACTGAGTCAATTTAAAAAAATTTATTGAGCCAATCATTACAATTCTTTAAAAACTTTCAAAATAGACGCCTTCTGCGTCGATGCAGCGCTGCCAGTGCGATTTCCAAGCATTGAAGGCGTCACGGAAGGCCTTGAGAGCCGCGGTGCATGATGCTTGGATCCCCTCTGTCTTCTCAAAATGCTTGCCTTTCATCGGCTTTTTCAGGCGAGGAAACAAAAAAAGTCCGGGGGGAGCCACATCTGGGCTGTAGGGCGGCTGCGGAAGCGCTGTGATGCCGACCTTGGTCAGGTAGCTGTTCACAAGAAAGGCGGTGTGAGCCGGGGCATTGTCGTGGTGCAACTTCCAGTCGGCTGCGATGTCTTATCGAACCCGATTGACCCTTTGTTTGAGTCTCTTGAGCACTTCCACGTAAAACTTGGCATTGACGGTTTGTCCAGGAGGAACAAATTCATGGTGGAGGATGCCTTTGATGTCAAAAAAGACAATGAGCATCGTTTTCACTTTCGATTTGCTCATTCTTCCCTTTTGAGGGCGAGGAGACGCCGGCATGTGCCACTCGGAAGATTGCCTCTTTTTCTCGGGATCATACTCAAAGACCCATGACTCGTCACCTGTGATTACGTTATCCAAAAATTGGGGGTCACTTTCACACATGTTCAAATTTTCTTGGCACACTTCCACTCGCCGCAATTTCTGGTCGTCAGTCAGCACTTTTGAGACCATCTTCGCGCACACCTTGCGCATGTCCAAATGCTCCCTCACAATATCATGAACCACAGATTTTGGTAAGTTTACCATCTGAGCAATTAAACGAATACTTAGTCGACGGTCTGAGTTCAAAACTTTGCACACACGAGTCACGTGGTCGGTGTTTGTGAAAGTCGAAGGTCTTCCAGCACGATTTTCATCGGCGACCTCTTCCCGGCCCTCCAAAAAGGCCTAGTGCCACCGAAACACTCCACTTCTTGCTAAAGCAACATCTGAGTAAGCCTGCTTGGTCATATAAAAAGTCTCTGTCGCAGATTTATCGAGTTTCACACAGAATTTAATCGCATACCTCTGCTTTAGCGACCTCTGCATTTTCGGCTTGCACCACTCACAGAAACACGTCGCGCGAAAATGCCTGTCCTGATTCTCCAGGTGCTCGGAAACAACTGAACAGCCGCTCGTGCACCCTCTACCGAACCCAGTCGGTGCGCGCATGTTCCGAAGTACAGTTGCGGCGGAAGAAAATCAGTCCTAATACTTTGCGGACAAACTCTGTAATTTTCAGTTCTGACAAAAAGTGTATGCGAAAACTCAATTAATATAATACGCTTACTATATTTAGAATATGGAAATATATATTCTAGTTTACTGCTAACCTGTGTGAAAAAAACCGCTAGCGAATCACCTTCTCAAGGAGTGAACGATCTGCCTGGAGCTCAGGGACTGCCCAATAAGGTCATTCATAAGCGTGACTCGTTGCCACAAGCAGGCCCGTAGCCAGGATTTTCTTTCGGGAGGGGCTCAATTTTGGAATTTTTTCTATTCTTACAAAAGTAACTTAAACAATATTCAGTAAAAAAAATAAAAATAATCTAGGCTTATCCTAATGTGTGTTTCTATATAGGTTACTTGTTAATTATGTTAAATATTGTTATTTAATATTTAATTTTTCCAATTTCTGCCGCAATTTTTAACTTTTAAGAGCATTTCCAGTTTCCAAACTTGTTCGGAAACCGGAGAGTTTTTACGAAAAATTTTCTGCGAAACTTAAAAAGCACCAACTAACAATATTTGAGATGAGCCTCAAGTAGGGGAGAGAGGGGCACGTTTTAACTGGGAGCACCCTTGAACACTGTAAATATTTTCCTTCAAATAAATTATTTTTTAAAAATGTCTATGGTAATGCATTACTGCTGCTTAAATGCAATAAGTATACAAAGCTGCACCATTTTGTATGCACAATACTGTCTAAACAAGATACGTAATTGAATCTAAACTTAAAAAAATAGCGCTGTAAGATTTTTGTTCAAAATTTTGTATTCCTAAAATTTTGACTTGTTGTTCAGCACTTAAATAAAGATGTAATCTTTAGTTTATAAGCTTTGTTTTATTCAAATTCTTCAGCCGAATTGAGTAAGCAGTTGTAATGTTAAACTCCATGTGATGGAGCACCATTGAACAAAAAAGCTGGGGCACCATTGAACATTTAAAACTATAAAGTAAAGAGTTATTGATGTATCTAAATATTACTATTTTTGGAATTTTTTCTATGTGAAAAGAGATTAACCCTTTCGCGACGGGAGCGTTTTGTGAAATTTTTAATGTTTTCTCACCGGTTTTTAAAACAGAAATTTATGTCTTATTAAATGGAGAAAATGATTCGATTCAATAAAGCAAATTTTACTGTATAATTTTACTGGCGAGAATAAACAAGGATTCTTAAGCCTTTTTGCGGCACGTATACGGGTCGCTCGTCCCCAAGGGGTTAATTAAGAATATCAAAGAACATGAACTTATATTGTTAACAATCCTTCCTTACTCCACACATGTATTACAATCTCTGGATGCATCAGCGATTGGAAGTTTCAAACTTAAATTGATGATGGCATTCATTTATTTCATAATTGCAAAGTCCGGATACACAATAATGATTCATGGTTTAGTAGGTTTGTCTAACAAAGCCTATACTCTTTCATTTACTCTTTCCCAAACTATGGAATTACAAGTACTTTCGTACTAGATAAAATAAAATTTAAGTCAGGTTTTTTTTCATAAAAAGTGTGAATGTGAAAAATTATAATTTTCCAGAAGCATCGGATATCATATTGGTGTATTACAAGGATATTTAAAAAAAGTTTTCTCAACTAAACATAACTGGAGAGATATTTTGTGCTGTTTCAACAATGATTTTTGACTTCAACTTTGATGGATTTAAATTTGGTTAAATAATAGAGAAATTATTAGTTTCAATAAAATATAGTTATTAAATTTTATTCATATTATTTTATAGTCCTGAAACATATGCAGCGTTTTATGAAAACTCTCAATAATTTGACATTTTATTCATTTGTTCAAAGGTACCCCTACATGGGACAGGTTTGAACAGAAATATTTCAGCTTTTTAAATCCTCACAATTTTTTGAATTTATGTGGAAAACTTTTAATTTCTGATTCATATGATGAAGAAATGCCCTGTTTTTATTATGTAATACTTAAAATGCAAAAAAATATAATTCAAATAAGAAATGTATTGATTTTTTAAAAAATTGTTCAAACGTGCCCCCCTCTCCCCTATCCTATGAAAAAAAAGATGTAAAATATTGAAATGCAAACAAATAATATGTATTGATTTAAAACACAGGATTAATGTTAACATGCGAGAATCTGACATTACGAATGGGAGGTCTTGAAACTATTGATCCACAAATAAAATAAATTACACTCATGAAAAAAAAAATTGCTACAGTCATATGTAATCATAAAAAATATGTTTGTATTTCACTTTCTCTGATTATAATAATTATAAATGATACTCTTGGTAAAATAAATTTACTAGCAGTGTTGAATTCAGGCACTTTTCACCGGGAGGGATTTTTGGGGCTCCGGGGTGGACATTGTAGTGTTCCGGGGGGGGGGGGGGGATTGTACTTTTTGACCATTGAAAACACAAAATCACAAATTTTCCGGGTGGGACATCTCATTGCTCTGGTAGAGGGGGAACGTCCCCCTCCCGGGTCACCCCCAGAATTCAACACTGTTTACTAGTGCAACAGAAGCTATCATCATAATTTCTTCTTAGCCATGATGCTGATTGACTTATCAAGATCTTCTGTAATTTCCCAAAGAATGAAAATCATGGAAAGGCTACTCAGTCTGCCATCGACCATAACGTTTCGAGTCAAAAAGTTTCGAACCAGCCGAAAAATATCTTTCAGCACTGGCTGTTGTTACTCGGCTTTCAACCAAAACTGTCAGCAAGTGTTTGATTTTATCGTTAATACGCCACATTACAGTACTAAAACTTTTAAAACTTCTGTGTTGATGTCAACATTAGCCAATTTGTTTGCACCCGAATTCATATTCAGCTTTCACTTGCTACATTGACACTTTATCCTGAAAATATTGCATCGGATTCTCTAATTTGTTTGCTTTTTCCTGTAAAGCACATCCTGGAAGATGTAACTGGGAATCTTTAGAATGTCTTCATTTGAAATGAATCGATAATTTAAATTTTGAATAAGACTTTCTACATGGGGAAATAAGACCGTGATATTGTAATACTTGTCAGTGGATGTAATTTGGGGGTTTGTACCTGTTGCCTGTCTAAATGTTAGTCTTGGGATCTTTATTGCAGTTTAGAAGATGTCTTCCCGAAGTTTTGATGTACAATAAAATCTCACAAAAGATTTCTACTTCATTTTTCTGCATATTTATATAAAACAATTAGGCATCTTTAGCATGGATTACAGCCAATTTTATATCACGATATATATTTTTTTTTTTTTTTTTTTTTTTGAAGAACTCACTATGATTGTTAGACAGAAAACCCTCTGACAAACAGACAAGCTTATGAGAAAATAATTCTTCTCTATGACTGCCGAAAAAGCTTCAGCTGTTGAAGAAATCTTCCATGTGTTTTTCGAAATATTTTCTGAGCTAATATAAATGTATTTAAGTAGCTCAACAAAAATCAATATGTTTTCATGCCTCTCGATGGAATTTGTAGCACAAATGCGAAGAAGTGATTTTCTTTTGTTTTCTAGGATATATGATGCAATTGGCTTCTTGAAGCGCTAAATTTACCTTTAAGTGATTTTTAAAAACTTTTGTCGCTGCTTTAATAAGTCCATGATATTTTCGAATGAAGGGAATCAGCATGCTGTTCGACAAGGCAAGATTCAATGATTCAAGACAATGACTTTCACAGAGGACGTATCTAATTTTTAGATACTCTGAAGAATTCTAGGATGAACCCCGCTAACATGACCAAACTTATTGGCTACTTTGTCATACGCCTTTGTGACGCATTTATACAGGCCAAGACATAGTTCATCACAATATTGTAAAATTACTTTTCTTGAGTTTTTGGCAGAGAAGACATTTATTGGAATAACACGTAAAAAAAATTTCCGAATTATTGGGTTTCGTGATTTTTTTAATAGTTCACATATCTAACACAAATGACAAGCTGTTCTGCACTGTAAAAAAAAAAGGTCGATCTACTAAAAAAACTTTAGTGATCCTTGTAATTACTAAAAAATTTTTAGTAATCTTAGTCGGTTACTAGAAAATATGTAAGAATTACTAGAAAAAAGTTAGCAACGAATAGAGTTAATAGTTTTATATTTTTAATAGTTCTTACTAAAACTCAGTTGGTGTGGCCTTGATAGCATAGTGGTTATAGTAACGGACTCCAGGCTGAAAGGTCCCGGGTTCGAAACTTGCCACCGCCAAATACACCCCGAATGTCTGTAGTGTCGCGTTAATAAAGGGATTATGAAAATCCTGTCGGAGCAGTTAAGAATGTTTAGTGCTGCCATCTATTGCGGTTTTGCCGAAAATCTTCCGCTTCAGAAGTCTGGATGCAGCTCGAAGGAAGCTCCTCCGCTTCGGTTGCACGTAATGGTTATTAAAAGTAATTTTGGAGCTATTACTAAAATTTGCTTTGTGGCTCATACTAAAAATTTTTAAGTTAGTTATACAAAAAATTCTTTGTTCAGTTTACAAAAGAAATGCTTGTTTCACTTGCAAAAAAAAAGTTTGTGATGGTTACTAAAAAATTCTGTGGAATACAAATTTACTAAGAAATTTTTAGTAACCTCTTGAATTTTTTTTTTACAGTGTGTGCTTGAAATGTCCATAGTTTCATCAACAATTAAGCTAAAACAGATCACAATATTTATTTTGATAATTAATACTTCGGTAACTTTATCTCAGAATATTTGAATGATTTCATTCTAAGTTTCTAGGGTGAAGTAAATAGTATTTCTAAGAATATTTATAATATCTCATTTCAATTCATTCGCTCCAGACCTTGCTCAAAACTTAAAAGAACTCTCAGTTAACAGTCTTTTTTATACCAATTTCCCTAAAGTTAGAGGATTGTCATCGTGGTCAATGGCTATTTTGTTCTGCACAAAATAAGATTGTTTCAAGTATTAGTCCAAGAACTGCTCTAATTTCTTCTTTTCTTGGAGCTCTTTGAAATCTCAGCAATGAAATAATTCTACATCTATTTTCTTGAAGAAATCTAAAGTTTGTTTGTTAAAATAACATACAATTTGTGATTATCTAATTGTATATGTTTAAAAAAAAAAAAAAAAAAAAAAAAAAAAAAACATTTAACTTTTTTATAATGACTGAAACATGTAGAAAATAGCCTTCCTAAGTTTTCGTGACCTATCTTATGCCGTATGCGTATTACACTTAAGTTTTCTTAGTCAAATTAGTAATAAGAAATTACACTTGATCGAATTTTACTGCACATAAAGAAAGTAAAAATTACTTCTTAAAAAGAATTTATATTTTTAGTGGTACATATCTATTTAAAAAACAATATATCCAAAGAACCGATATAATGAAAGATTACTGTAATTGTAATTCAATAAATGGATATTTTTACAGCTAAAAATGCAATTGATTTTAATTTAGTGGAAGATAAAAACAAACGAAACTTATTTTTTTATCATACAGATAATTTTGTATTTTCAAACTTTCGGGAGGGGCTTCAGCCCCCTTAGCCCCTCCCTGGCTACGTGCCTGGCCACAAGTACCTTGTGTACGACCACTTGGCGACCAATTGCAAAGGTACTCATAGATGCTCTCTCTGCTCGAGGTATCATCTGTTCACAGATTGCAAAGTCAAGCAGCATTGCTGCCACTCATGCTCCAGATACAACGAAGCAACTAAAGGCTGAGTCAGAACGCAAAAAAGCACGAACCATGCGGCTAACTCACCGGAGTGCTGGGTCCGAAACACGCTGCTAAAGGTCAGGCAAATACAATCAGAGAGGGACATGGCACTACCACAGGCTCAGGAAGTAATCACAGGAAGGGTAGATGTGCTTACTTTTCTGGGCAAGGACAGAGTGGAGTTCAGATCTCCACAAGATTTTCAGACAATGAAAAAGTACGACCTAACTCACCTCTATGCCACCCCATGGGAGGCAACGCAACGTTACAATGATCAAGGAGCGCAATCAGACACTCATCACACTTATCAGTTACCCTCCACACCACACACTCATTGCATACAACAGACAACATAGACAACAACTCAAACCCAAAGGCAGCTATACAACATCACACAAATACGAACACACCTCCCATTTCAGTAGGCATACAATCAGAAGCCTCTTTAAGCATAATCCAAATAAACTTACACGGCAGCAGTGTGGCCACTAGCTCGCTAGCGGATACGCTGCTGCTAACAATATTCAAATAGCACTAATACAAGACTATCATCAACACAAAACAAAGGAAACCATAACAGGCTTTAACCACAACACATGGAACATAACAAAAACAAAAATGTATAGATCAGCCATAATAACAAATACAGTCACTAAGCCAATCACAATATTAACAAAAGAATTCACGACGGCTGTCAAGTTAGAGAACAAAAACAAAATATTCATCATAATAAACACATGCGCACCCCTCTCGCTAGTGGACTTCTCCGTCGTATTGGAAGAGATAAAGGAGGCTATCAAGTTGGAGGACGGAGAGATTCTGGTGGCGGGGGAATTTAACGCACATTTGACCGCTTGGGGCTATGATGACATAGACCAAAAGGGTCAAGACCTCGCGGATTTCCTCCGTCAGCACTCGCTGTTCGTCCTCAACTCCCCGGTTGCCTCACCCTCCTTCCTCGCAATACGTGGGGCAAGGAAACTGAAAGGCTGGACAGACCAGACGATAGCAACGGTCGCCCAGGGCAACGACATATGTAATTGTCACGTCAGTGACGACGACTCACAAAGTGACCACAGATATATAAAATTCACACTTAACAACTATGAAAACCAGGGGCGTAGCTTGAAATTTTTATTGGGGGGGGACCAAAATTTTGCGCCTTTTAATGTTTTGCCGACCGTGAATTATTTGCACATTTTTTAGGAGATTGGAGGGGGGGGAGTTAGTTATGCTACTTTTTATCTTTAGTTATTTATTCATGGCAGTGGCATATATTCAGGTTATATAAGTGATGCAGCCATGGTTAAATTTCCTCTTTAAGCGTGCATGCACATGTGCTGATAAAATGTCTCTCCCAGTTCTTGTTTTTCCAAGGTCTAAAAAGCAATGTAGAATGTTTGAAAAGAATCCGAATCCTGGATCCTTAAATTCATTTTCCTGACATGAAAAGAACAATTGTATTTGGAAGAAAAATAAAAAGTCCTTCCGGCAATGCCGGGAGGAAGAGGTAGCTTTCATATACTTATAAATTTATTTATTTATTTTAAGGTAAGTTACATTGTTCAAAAATACTAAGCTCAAATTAGCGGAAACAATCTTATAAAATTAGTGATTTTATAAGATTGAAACTAGTTTTTGTCAAGACTGAATATTAATAGGAATTTTTAGAAAATAGTCATCTTTTATTCAACCTGGTTTTATTTTAAGCGATTTAGAGAGTCACCAAATTCCACGATATCATAAAGTGTATGCCATTTTAAAGCAACATTGTGGATCGTTCAGATCAGACCGTTTCAAAATGTCAGCCATAAGCAAAATTCAAAGAGCTATAACTCAGTCATTTTTTAAGATATAAACAAAATAAAAAATGTTCTGGAATCGTTGTTTTAAGTTCTAACACGTAAAAGAAAAATATTTTTCAATTTTTAATTTTTTCGCATTTAATTTTAAATTTTAAATTTTTTTAAAAATTTAAAATGACCACCATTTTGAAACAAAATGGTGGATGATGCTGGCCAACGAACTCGGTTGAGACATTTGTATGTACTATGTACATCCCAAGTTTCATTGAAATCGGTTTATAAATACGCGTGTTATCACGTGACAAAAATCAGATCGTTTCAAAATGTCACACATAAGAAAAATTCAAAGTGGTATAACTCAATCATTTTGTAAGATATAGACAAAATAAAAAGTGTTCTTGAATCGTTGTTTTAAGTTCTAACACGTAAAAGAAAAATATTTTTCAAATTTTGATTTTTTCGCATTTAACTTTAAATTTTAAAATTTTTTAAAATTTTAAAATGGCCACCATTTTGAAACAAAATGGCGGATGCTGGCCAACGAACTCGGTCGAGACATTTGTATGTACTATGTACATACCAAGTTTCATTGAAATCGGTTCATAAATACGCGTGTTATCACGTGACAAAAATCAGATCGTTTCAAAATGTCAGCCATAAGAAAAATTCAAAGTGCTATAACTCAGTCATTTTTTAAGATATAGACAAAATAAAAAGTGTTCTGGAATCTTTGTTTTAAGTTCTAACACTTAAAAGGAAAATATTTTTCAACTTTTAATTTTTTCGCATTTAATTTAAAATTTTAAATTTTTTTAAAAATTTAAAATGGCCGCCATTTTGAAACAAAATGGAGGATGATGCTGACCAACGAACTCGGTCGAGACATTTGTATGTACTATGTACATACCAAGTTTCATTCAAATCGGTTCATAAATACGTTAGTTATCGCATGACAAAAATCAGATATATATATATATATATATATGGTTATATATATATATATATATATATATGTCAACATATAAACGGAGGGTGGTTTTGGGGTCTGGGGGTCATGATCGGTGAAAATATACCAAAATTTTCCGGAAGTGCTTTCCCCCGGACGGCTGCAATAGGTAGCTTTTTACTTTTTGTAATGAAAGCTACCTAAAATACAGAACGCAAAGTTAATTACAATAGAGCTATAGTGGTTTCAAAGCCGCAGCTCCCGCACGAAACTTGATGGTCAATATAATTGAATTTAGCCTTCATTTTTTTCTGGTGAGATCCTCCGAGATCGGGCACACTACTGTCACTCCCACCAATGTAAAAAAGGAATGTTAAATCTCTAGATGAACATTCGACCCCTTTTCAAGGAAGTGACGGTGGTCTATACACCAAAGATACTGAATATTCCAGTTTCTGTAAAATGGAATAACATATTTTCCCTTTTATTATCTTAGTTCCCCAGTAAATACATATAAGTAAAAAAAAAAAAAAAAAAAAAAAAAATCTGTATCGTACTGCAATTATAACACAAAACTATAAAGTAATTATTTTTTTATAATGTGCATTTTTTTAATCGGTCGCACGATTATTCTATTAATTATACAGTACATTAACGAATACTTTTTTTCCTGTCACTTTTTAACATTAAAAGACAGTCATTCAAAGTAAATTTAATTTTCTTCTTTTGACAATGGCTACTTTAAAAGCAAAAATCAATTATTTCCAAATCCCTTTATCCAACCACTAGAATAAAAACTTATTTAACCCCTTAAGCAATATGTTCAATTTAGCAATAGTATGCTGAATACCGGATATCATTAAATTTCGTCAAAAGTAATTTATCACAATAGCAACGCAAAAAACTCAGATGTATAGAACATATCAATCTCGATTTAGAATAAAGACATATACACATATATTTTGGAATTTCAGATAGAAAAGTTCACTTTGCACGTCGGTACATCGTGATGTTTATAGAGTTAATTGAAAACTGTTATTTTTCAGATAAATCAAATTTAAGTTGTAATGTCCACCGCAAGGCAAAAAAAAAGAAAAAAAAAACCACCAGAAGAGTGACAATAACTTAAAATTTATATGTACAATTGATAAAACATGACAAAATTATATTTAGGAATTATAAAACAAAAATAGAGCCCAAAAAAAATCTATTACTCAGTTGAAAACATTTTTGATTTTTTTTTTTTTTTTTTTTTTTTTTTAACCATTTGATCAGTAACCCTTGCAAGAATGGAATCAGTGCCACTTGATCAGTAACAATGCATTTTTAATTATAATGTTACAATTTTAAATACAGGGTTTTATACAATAAAATCTGTGAAAATGCAATATGTGGATACCAAAAACCTAAATTAAAAAATAAAAATCATCTAAAACTGAATATTTGCTTGGTTCTATTCGATTGCATCTTACTATGTTTCATTGCTTTTTCGAAAAACATTTGCAGGCAAGGGTGTATTCCGATCCAAACTGCTTATTTTCGCATTTAATTTAGAATTCATTTTTGCTCTCAAATGTATCAGACTGACAGATTCTCTTATTCAGAAACTATACAAGGTGCCGTAAAGCTCGATATTTTGATAAAGGCAGAAAATAGTGTGAAAAATGCTGTCAAAGTGGGCGTTGTGAACTGTATTTTCCGAACTGAAGAGCTGGGGACGAAAAAAAGGACCATGCTGAAGCAATGATTGTTTATCAATCAAATTCTAATAAATTGAACGAAAAATAAGATCATACGGCACCTTGTACATTTCTTCGAAAATCACTCCAACAAGTTTCATGTTTCTATTTTTAAAAATGAGTCTGATATTCTATCAAAAAATTTCGAGGTGTAGAAGGTGGAAAAGCATGTTTTCGAGCACACCCTTAAACATATATTTCTTTTAATTTTGGGGAAAGCTTCATTCCTGCCCAGTCCTGGGTTAAAACTAGGTCGATTATTAATAATGTAAAAGTTTCAGAAATCACCATTAATAAAAAAAATAGCTATCTGTTTAGGAAATAAACAATAAAAATCATTAAAACTTAAATTTACCTGAAAACTGAGAATGCTATTCGATTTTTTTCTACTAATAATAGCAATGATAATAAATGAACTCACAATTGCGTCAGAAATATATACATTGTACTTTAAGAACATGCTTAACTAAAGGAAAATACAGTCGAGTCTCTCTATAACGAAACTCCATACATCGAATTTTTCTATATAACGAATTTTTAATAGGAAGGTCCCCTTTTCGCATGATTACATTAAAAAGGAAATTATCTAACCTCACACAAGGAAGGACATAAGAGGGTAGTTAAAATAGTTAAGGTCAGATGACCCTGTCGAGGCCCACCAAACATGGATTGGAATAAGGGGAGAGTTTCTCTCCGAAAGATAAAATTACATGTGGTGATCGAACAGTGTCCATTTCCGGAATGTGTTCTTGTTTTCGCACTGGGGGTAGCGCCTGGTAGTAATCTTAAAATGTCTCAAATGTAATGGATCTCCTATATTTTTTTGAAACCATAATTTATTCTCATATAAATTTACAATAATATTAATTCCAAATCACGTTACTGTTATTTCATTATTTTTTCTTTGTTTTGTGTGTAAAAAATAATCTAAGAATGCCACATTACTAATAAAACTTTTAGGTGCCTAACGGCGCCTTTAAACCTTCCATGGCGCCCTTTTTGAAGGCCTCATTTTTAGGTTCATGACTTCGCCTCTAAACCTTCTGTGGCGCCTTACTACTAAACCATATTATAGAACCATTCAAACGCACAACAGTCGCTTCCACACTTCTTTTCCCTTTCTATCTATTTCTAAGGGTGACCAACAACTACTATAAGAAGGACATAATTTTACATCTATCCTGGAATTCATAACAAGTCTGTTTTTCAAACTTTTTTATTTCGGATGCATAAATTTTCTTCGGGATAGGAGTGGGGAAATAGAGGTAGTAACAAGTTTGAAATTAAGTCCCTTTTTCATGTTTTGTAAGTGATTAATAACTTTGTAATTTACATTTAAAATTAAGTTATTTTATAATTACTTGTTACTACTAACAAAACCTTTTTTTCGGGCGCCTAACGGCTCCCTTAAACCTTCCTTGGCGCCCTACTACACGAACATATTGGGAGGGGAGGCTCCCCCCCCCTTCCCCCTAAAGCTACGTCCCTGATGAAAACATCGACTACCAAAGACATGGCTTATAAACAAAAATAGGTAAACATGCAAAATTTGACAAAAACATCAGAAAAATCAGAAACAAATATATAAAAGAACTCCTAAGAGCCACAACAGAGGAAAAATTGGATAATATAACTTTGAGATTACAAAATGAAATCACATCAATTGCTTTTGCATGTTATAAAAAGAAACGCACACCTGCGGCCATTGCCCCTTCCTTGTTGGACGGATGAAATCAAAACAGCCAGGAACAAGGTTAAGGCGCTCAGGACGAGATATAAAAAAAACAGACGAAGAACTAAAAGTAAAACAACAAATAGAATTTAAAAGAGAAAGAGACAAACTTAAGACACTATTCAACAAAACAAAATTAAAGACATGAAAAGACTACTGTAGCAAAGTAATTGACACATATGACAAGCAATAGAAAAACGCTAGCAATAAAAACACGGGCCCAGCTAAACTACTCAATATACTCCCACAACAGCAATCGGAAAACATTAAAGATACATTAATACACTTTTTAGACAAGCTATACATAACGGACCAGGACACTCCCCCCCCCCACACACACACACAACATAACAACAATAAATAAAAATAAAGATGATGCAAAATCACCAGTAGTTACGAAGGCGGAATTAAATAGCATAATCAGAAACATAAAAAAAGCTCAGCAAATTGTGGATTATGACATAGTAGGAAACTTCAACCGCCCCTGACAATCTCGCGAACTTCCATTACTGGAAGTGAGTTGTTCAACACAGCGACATCGGCACGACACCTCGTCTTCGAATAGTATGTCACAATGTCATTTGGGATTCCACCGATTTTCCCATGTGAGATGTAAGGCTCCTGAATGCACAATACATCGTAGTCCATGAGGTCGATCTGCATCGCATTCATAGTTGTCAGTGACTTGCCCACATTCTGCTGTCCTATTACTAGTTTAGTCGCCATAATCGACGCGTCGTTTCAAACGACTCACCTCTAAAGCTCGCATAGGACATTTGAGGTCGAGAGCTGAATGGTTTATATTCACTCTCATATGTGGTGGGTATAGTTTGTTCACTTCTCTACAGTTCAGACAATTGAACTTGCAAGACTTCTTTGCTTGCTTATTCTTATGCTTTTCACCACCACATTCCAGACATTTGTCTTCATTAGGGCACGTCTCACCTATGTGACCGTAGCGACCACACTTATAACATTGCGTAGCTCTCAAATGCTCTCCTATTTTCACCCTCGACCAGCCAATGGTAACCCTTTTCTCACCAAGTAATCTGTGGAAGGTGGCTGGTGTACATTCTATCACCCAATTGGTCAAGTCCTTTCCCTTGATAGGAAACTTGATAGACATTGACTCCACCTCCACACTTGTTTGCTCCGAGACTGCCTTCAGAACCTCCTCGCCCGAATACTCATTCGGGATGTCAAAGATTATAACACGCGGCTTTCGAAGCTGAGGCACCTTGCATTGCACGGTATCCTTCAACTCCTCGGCCTCTTTCACTGCCTGTTCGAGCGTCTCCGCATCCCTGCGGGATCCGAGGCGAACCAAAAGGCCTCCTGAGTTAGTATGTCTTTGTCCGATGACTTCTACTTTGAGCTCATCGGGCTTTATGACCCTTTTAACTCTCTGTTCCACACTCTTGATTCCCTCCTTTCTATCCTTAGGATAGATGAGGACCACGTGATCTGTGGCCGGGCCTTTGGAACGGGTCTTCCCTCTTCCTCCACTAGGACGCGGAAGCGCTCCCTCCTTCACCTCCGGAACCGACTGCCATGCCGTGTGGCGTCTGCGAAGGTAGTCATTCGCTGGTCTCTCTCTGCCATCTGTTGTTTCAGAATCTCATTTTCACTCCTGGCTGCTGCCAAAGCCAGCGCTTGTTCTACAAACATTTCATATACGTCGTCCAGCTGAGAGACGACTGCGCTCAATTCCATTCTCCTTCTGCGTTTTCGCAGTGCCAGTTATTAGGACCGTTTTCATCCGGTCTATCAACGCTTTTGCTTTGATCCGAGGGTCTAAAGACTCATCTATTACAGAATCGTCTAAACTGCTAGCTCTTTGAGTAGAGCCTGCCATTGTTGTGTACTTTTAATTAACCAGTCTACCCTACCGGTATCCTCTGGCTACCTGGAACTCACTAAGTAAAAACCAGGCGAACGAAACTGATTAGACCCCTAGACGGTTTCTCCGCTAAGGGAGCCGGGTGGCCCCTCCGCATTTTCAGAAAGAATCACGTTTTGAGCACCAGGCTTGGCGAGTTGGCGAAAGCGAGAACGTTCAGCTAGCTGCATCGCCAAATGCCAGTCGTCGTTTTGTTTTGATTTTCAAATTCGAAATCATTTTAATCTGAAAAAGCTCTTTGTTTTAAACTATGTTTTAATTGTAAACAACGGCGAATAACATTTCCTCATATTATATTCTTTGCTTCATAACATTTACGGAAAAAAAATGAACAATAAGCACGATCTCTTTGCAGAAGGAAGGGTTGCTATTCGCTAGGCGTTTGACGTCACAAACAAGAAAGGGTGCATAGCATTGACTTCATCTCCGCGCCAATCGTTGTTCTGGCGATAAGGTGCTCAAAACGTGATTCTTTCTGAAAATGCGGCCCCGCCAAGTCTCAGCAACTCGTTCAATTCAATGGGGAGAAGTCTGTGAAGACCTCTCGAGATTGATGCTCTCTGTGAGATGACAAAATCTAATAAAATATGTATTTTAAAGCTCAGGAATGATTTCGGTGGTTATCACGTAATTGTGAAGGGCGAACCACCAAAGATCGTTAATGCACTACCGTAAACCGCTAAGTAAATCTCACACTTGGAAAGCTAGGGTTCTCATACCCATAGGACGACATATCTTTTATCACCCGGATTATAGGAATAAAGGAAACACTGCTCAATTGCTTTCTATCGGAATAATATGGAAATTAAATTTACTTACGACCAAAAGTGACTTCGTAAATTGCAGAGTAACAGCTTCAGAATCATCAGAATTCACAAAAAAGCAACAATCACTAAAATTATTTCCATATGAAAAGCGATTACGACCTGTGTACGCTGTGTACAATAGTAATCTAAATTATGCGCCAAAAGCAAACTAAAATTGGAAGAAAATATCCTCTTCGCATTAAATGTCTAAATAATAATGATAATAAACAACCCTATTACAAAATAACCTCTGTTACAGACAAACACCAAACTACAGACAAATTCATTATTCGCGCTTTTTTGTTGGCGCCAGAACATCGTCGGAAATGGCTAAAATAGGTTTGTAGAAGTGACTAATAATTTACTTTTAAAATAGCATTCTAAAGTTAAAATAGAAAAAAACACACAATTTCTGCTTCCCCTTCATTCTAATCAAAATGTCAATATAGTGATTTGAAAAGGAACAAGTAATGTTTAAGGGGGTGGGGGAGGCAAGTTCTTTTAATATTTTCTATTCATTGATAAATAAAATTTATGGGTTTCAGAAAAAATGAGTCCAGGTCCGAGCACTGTCTCTTTTCTAATACAGACATTTAGGAAGAATGACTCCAGGCAGGGCTCGACATGGAAGAAAAACAAGTCTGGCCCGACCCAAATCATCAGAAAAAATAAAGATCAGGAAAAAATAAAGATCAGGCCCGGCTCTTAAAGTCAAAAAACGTGACCCAGCCCAACCCTAGGGTGTGTGATCGCCCCTTCGCCACCCCCCTTCATCCACCTTAGATCCGCCACTGCATGATTCATGAATTGGCGCTGCCCGGGCCGGGCCGCGCCGACATTGGCCTTCAGCCTAAGTCTTATTCCATGAAGATCTCTCATGTTGGTTTGAAAACCTTTATGGGCCCAAGGGGGGGCGATCGCTCCATCGCCCCCCCCCCTTAGATCCGCCATTGATCCGAGCCCGATACAAAAAGTATACAAAAATAAATAAATAAAAGATTTAATGATATTTTAAAATTGTTTCAAATGCGATATCCCATTTTTAAAATTTTCTTATAAAATTTACTGTTAAATAAAAATTTAAATTCAAGCTTATGAAAAGAGCAATTTGCTATCAAATAAAAATATCCTTCATACCTAAAATGATTCCCATATTTCTTGTCCTTTAAGAAGAAAATTTGATGGACATATTAAAGAAGTGTAATGAATAAATGGATAGAGTTTATAGAAACTACTTTTTGTATGCTGAAGAATCAAAAAACGTTTTCAATTTCCTATAAAAAGTGTACATCTTCAGGGGTGTAGTCGTAAAAAAACCACAGGTTACACGATCGACGCAGAGGGTATATGCTCAAGGCACAGAGTATATTCTAGAGAGTACATCCTATGGGTTTCATGAGAAACAGAGGGTTATACGGTGTTCCTTAAAAAAATCGAGAAGGTGTACCCCAGTATACCCTTCACTACATCCACTGTACATTTATCTATAATCAATTCATTTCTCTTAACAATTCCCCATGACTGACGAGAACCTTAAAATCAACGCAAATTAAAACATTGATACAGTTATCTTAAAGTTCCGGTGTTTTTATGGGAAAAGAAGAAACATTAATCGAATGTTTTCTATAGGAATAACATGTAAAATATGTTTACTTACGAAAGGAAATCAGCATAAGCAAAATTCATGATGACAAACAGAAAAAAAAATCACAATGCTGTTATCATATAAAGAACGATTGTGATTCGTGCACAATCAAATAATTTGCAAACCTCAAGCACCTAGTCTGCATCAAAAACGAAGAAATCATTCTCTAACAAAATAAATAAATAAACGATCGAATTAAAAAATATCCTCTGCCTCAAACGAAAATCCAACCAGAAGCTAATTTATTATTTATGATCATTTTGATAGGCGCCTTATCAATTAATCGTCGATGGAAATGCAGTAGACATAAATCTCCATACATCACAAATTTTCTTTTGAAGCAACAATCAACTATTAAAATAAAAAATAAAAAAAAAATATTTTTATTTTTCTTTCGTTTTGATCAAAATAACACTGAAATGACTTGAAAAAGAATAAAATATTTTAAAAGGAAAATAGTAGTTCTTTCAATCTCTTCTACACATAAATGTTTTTTAATTCTCAGAAAGAATGAGCCCAATCCCCCCACTGGGCCCGAACACTAAAATGAAGAGCCCGTACCCGCTTCGGACCCGGGTTTGGGCTCGGGCTTTCGTGCTGGGGCTGAGCCTGTCTCATCTCTAATTTGTACAACCTTCCACCCCCTCCGTTCTCCAGGCTAATCACATGGTGGAATTATCGTTTCACATCTGTATTTCCTTTCAATTTTTTTTTTTTTTTTTGCTCCTATCTAGATTTTAAATAACAAAAGCAAAGATATAAATAGTAGTTTCTATCCTTGTCGAGAATTTACTCTAATTTTTTTATGGAAATATGCATGCAATAGACAAGTGTTTAAAAAATTCCATAAAGAAATGACATCAGATTGGGATTATAAAACCAAATTTTTCGATTTACTGTGATTAATACAGATTCTAGTAAATATTCTAGTTTTAAAAAAGATGAATAAAATAATTTTTTTAAAAAGAAAAAAAGAAAGAATCAAGGTCTCTTCTTTTATCATATTTCAAAACATAGACTGTTAGTTTTGATTAACTAATTGAACTAACTTTGTTTACATTTTTCTTCTTTTTTCTTTTCTAAATTTTGATTAAAAAAAAATCAACTTGGATCTGCGCGAGCGGGGGGGGGGGGGGGGGGGTGCCCGGGCACCCAGGGCACGCCCCCCCCCCCCCTGGCTACGCGCATGTGTTAACATACTACAAATGTAAGTGTCTGTTTTTCTTCTTTTAAATTAATAATAATGAAAATATCCTATCCAATAACTGACATTTATGAAACAGTAACTGACAGTTGGTATCGGACAGTGGTAGAACAATTTGAATTTTAAAGGTGTTCGCTATAACATGAATTTAATTTATTATTATGTCTTTTAACCCGTGAGAACTGGCACATGAGATTTTCTTTTTCCATCGTACCCTTTTTAAGACTATTTTTAAGACTATTTTTCATTTGAATAAAATTTCAAAATGTAATTTCAATTACTTTACCTCTTTTGTGAATAAATGTACTAAGTCAAACAAAAAATTTGATATTAAATGACTGTAAAGTAAAAGAAAAGAATTGGGCACCGTGAGAGAAATTCTCATAACGAGTTCTCCCGGGTTAACCAGTTCAAACAGTTTTCTTTAATATAAGGAATATCTGACTCCTGTCTGAGAGTCGGGAGAGTTCCTATTCCTGGAACCAATAACTGACATCCCTCATTAAGCTAAATTAAATAAATTTTAACTATAAATCATGATCTTAATGTATCACAGATATCTTTTAGCTAATTTCTTCAAGTGTAACTTTAAGAAAAAAATTTGACCGGTTGCTTGACAAATAAATAAAAAAAACACGACCTCAATTTCATAAATAAGATGGTTGCCTCAAAAATTATAATTTTTGTGTTCTAAGATGTTCCTTCCTCTTTTAAAGTTTTCTTGGCCTATGGTGAATACATTAACTCCAATATAGAAATAAGTGTCTAAGTTACCCCTAAGTGACATTACTTTGTCTAATTTTACAAGAAAATCCTTATTAGATTTTTGCTGAAATGTCTGTTTCAGATTAGATTTCGATAACTGGTGTTTCGCCCTATGTCTAAAAAAAATCAGGTAACTAATATGATGAAAATTTTAAAAGAACTGTAGTTCAAAACATGTCGTTATTCATGCTTTCACATCTGGTAGATAAAACAGACCATCAATACCTCTACATCTAATGATTTATTTGATATTTAAGAAGAAAAAACAAAATGTTAATCTTGATTTCGGGATTATTTCTCACATTTAGGTAAAAATGTCGGAGTTTGATATATAATGTTGTAAATGCTGTGGGAAATTCTTCTAAACTAAACATTTTAAATACAGTTTTTTGCATGTTCCTGAAATGCGGATGTTCGATTAACTTTCATTCACACATGATTCTTGCCTTTGGATTTAGGTAAAAGATCAATGGCACCTATATGGGACATCACTTTTAAACACTCTGACCTTTCCCTGCAACATTTTTTTTCTTTTTATTTATCATCTTACTGGTTATGTCACATTAAATTACATTTAAGTACCTAAAAATAATTTTATATGTTTCATTTCTACAAAATTTTACGAGAAATGTTGATTTTAAAATCGAAATCTTTAAGAGGGGGGGGGGGGAGAATATAAGTAGGAAGCAGTTCAAGAATATCGATGTGGTTTTTCGAGTATTGATCCAAACTATGTAAATTTTTTATCTTTGTCACGAAATGTCTTTTACAATTAATTATTAAGAATACATCATCTGGATTTTTTAAAGATTAGTTATTTAATGGAAAAATATATTAATTTCAATATTGGGTATAAAATTAAAATAAAGCAGAATAATAATATTGCTGTTATATATCACCAGGAGGCGAAACACAATAGGGAAAATTGTATTGTTTCTATCATTATTTCTAAAAGATTATCTTCGTTATATATTTCTATTGCATACGATTTATCCTGAAAATTATTGATTAGGATTCTGGTAAGAAAAGCTGCCAGTTCGCTATTTATTATTAGCTCTCACGTTATCAAATCTTGAGAGCTTAAGTACTCGCCCGTTCTGTATGTACGTACGTATGTATGAAACGCGATAACTCATAATAAAAAATATCGGATTTACTTCAAGTTCTGGATATAGGTTTTTTGTGATAAGACTCTTCCCCGATTAGTTTTGGGAATTCATTGGGTAAGTGTAAGGGGGGAACGCGGGTCTAATCCCTCCTCTTAATATAGATAGGCGCTTCTCTGATTTGTTTTGGGGATTCATTGGTTAAGTGTAAAGGAGAATATGCTTGCTACCCCTCTTAATTTAAGTAAATGAAATGTAGATTTAATCGATTTGCTTTAATTTTTGGATAAAAGTTCATATTAATAAGCCGCTTCTCTCATTAGATTTCTGTTTTTTTTTTTTTTTTTTTTGATACATATAAAGGGGAAACGGACGATTACCCCCCTAAATAAGTAGTTTTTTATGCAGAATCATCCGTTTTTCTTTAAACTTTGGATATAAGTTATTTCTTAGAAGGCGAAACCCTGTATAGTTTTAGGATATAATGGTGAAGAATAAAGAAAAGAACGGGGGGTAGTCCCTCTTAAATTAGATAAGTGGGGTTTTACGTAGAATTATCCAATTTGCTTCGAATTTGGGATATGGTTCATTATGATAAGGCGTATACCTGATTAGTTTGGGGGTTTCAATCATTAAGTATAAAGGATGAAAATGGGGGAGCTAATTCCCTCCCTTAATTCTTTTCGAGGGGCATTATTCCTTGAAAAAATAAGGCTTTAATATACAATAAGAGTAAATAAACTGTGAACTCAATGCAATCAGTTTAACTGGGCAATATTCTTTTATTATTCTTATTATTCAGATTGCTTGATTGTTACTATCTTTTAAATTGTGTAATTTGTCATGTTTAATTTGTGAGGTGAATCACTATGTCTTAAAAATTATTATTACAAAAAGAGTATTTTCCATGAAGCAATCTGAATAAATATAAAGTAGCTAATATGGAAGACTGTTTGTAGGAACAATAAAATTTCTCCTGTATACTTTAACACTTGACATCACGATCACGCTTCACGTTGCTTCTGTTCTACTGATACCATTTTAAAATGAGAATTTATTCGATTAAAACAATTTTTAATGCTTCTTAGATTTTATTAGTGAAAATTGAGTCTATAGATATCATTTAAATAATCAAGTTCAGTAACAATTTCTATATACGCCGTTTTCAATGGCTAGTTGTTACATTTGTGGGGGGAAAGTGTGGCTGTTGACACATTATCCAGGAGAGAATTCGTCATTGATAGTTTATTATAAAATTTCTGACGCACAGATTAACATTAAAGGAATTAACAAATTGTATTTAATTGCATCTTTGAATTTCAAACTATATCATCTAGATTCTGATAAAATTTTTCTCGTGTGAAAATTCAACTCTAAAAATCAGTCCACTTATACTTGAACAATTTAGAATGCAAATATTTTTAAAAATCCGCAACTTAGTTAATCCAGGGAGAAAATCTATAGTCAAACAAATAGTTACAAATTTAGTTAAATGAACAACCAAAAATTTATAATTTATTTGAAAAAATGTTGTATTGATAATCAAAAGAAAAAGAAAAGTAACTAACACATTTATTCTCGATTCGCCACCTATCAAAAAAAAAATAATAACAATAATAAAAAAAAAAAGAAAAGAAAAAGAAAAAAAAAGAAAAAAAAGATGAACGATTTAGTGTTGTTTATATTGACATCGTAGATACATTTACATCTTTAGAAGAAAAACAAACCACCTTACAGCATTAATCATTTCACACGTTAGATAGATATCAATCCTCACAAAAATGAGATGACCGTAACATTTTTCATGCATTATATGACCAATGTATTTTACGTTTTTGGCATTTCATAATGTGTAATCACTGATGAAACAAATCACTTTAGATCTGAACCTTTCAACTAGTTGTTGTTTGCGGTTCTAAAATAAATGCAATGCACCATATCATCTGTGGTGTAATGGAAAGATTGAAAGACTACATCGCGCTTTAAAAAGCAGCAATTAATGCACAAAATACGATTAAATGGATATAGATTAGCAGTAATATTATCACTCAACTTTGCTAAGAGATATAAATTTTAAGATTGCACAAATGATCTATTACAAGGGTTTTCAAGATAATTTTTCCGATAAATCAAAAAATGTCTTAGATACAAAAACGTTTGCTAAAGAGGCGTAGATACAAATAAAACGATTAAAACTTTCTAAAACTCGCCGACAATGTTCTAAAAAAAATTTGCCAAAAATATGTTATCCACGTTTTCTCACGTATTGATTGATTTAGAAAATCACTCGAATCTTCTTTTGATGGAACATTTCCAGTTATAAAAATATATCAAAAATACTATAAAATAAAAATCAAGTGTAAAGATACGAATATTTCTAAAACTATATTATATGTATATGTGACCTATATGTGATCGTTCTTAACCCATTAATGCCTGAAATATTTTCTTCGTTAAAATAAAAATTTTGCTTTTCCAACCACTTTTTAAAAAAGAATAACCTTTATTTTAATTTATAGAGAAATTTGTCTCGAGAAAGAAAGCATTTATTTATCCTCCTTTTTAGTGGTGTGAAAAGCGCTTACTTGAATTATTTTAAACTGTCCCAAAAATGGGACACTAGACACTAATGGGTTAATCACAAGCTACCAGACAACTCACTATATTTGTCGACAACAAAATGCCTGTCCAGCTAAAAATGAGGAAGCAGATTTGTCTGGCAAAGCTGCCCAGGATAAACTTTTCTACCAAAAATTAAACCGACTTCAAAAAATACTGCAAAGTGAAAAATATTTTTTTACATAATAGTAGTAAGAAATTAAATTAAGAGCATAGTATTTACCATGCGTATTTATGTACATTAATTTGAATTTTTGGAGTCAGTGCCAGCCAAGCAAAGTTACATGTAATTTTCCAATAGACACAAATCCAAATATCTACGAGTTTTTTTTTACGATTTTATATTTAGTTGAAAAAATTAACTTTATTATTTTACGATTTGCATACGATAATTTATTTTAATTTTGAACTTGGTTTGACTGGCACCGACTCCAAAAAATCAAATTAATGTACATAAATATAATAATACGCATGATAAATACTATGCTCTTAATTTGGTTTCTTATTACTATTACGTAAAAAAATTACTTTTCACTTCGCAGTATTTTTAGAAGTCGGTTTAATTTTTGGTAGAAAAATTTATTTTTCTCTTTTTAGTTAAAAATTAAACGATTTTTGCATTATTTTTATTTTTGATGGAAATTGCTGGCTTTTTTGCATGAAAATGTATTAGTCTTTGGAAATAGACAATAAAAAGAGTTTCGTCTTACGAAAATAGTTCTGCGAAACAGAAAAGGGAGGCCCAATAACGTATCAAAAGATGAACGGTAAAAGATTAGAGTGTAAAAGACTCGAAAAGCGTTTCATCAAATGTCTTGTCATTAATGAAATTTCTATAGTGCCAAATTATAAGTTTAAGTACATTTATTTTTGAGACTTCAACAATTTAAAAACAGCAATTTATTTCACAGTGGCATTAATATACTTTCATTTGTATATATATTATGTTTCTTATTGCATTAGCATTTTTAATTCCACATTAGTTAATGTGGAGATTTGAAGTATTATTTTGTTTTTGATTCCGCTGCCAATTGGCATATCTTAATTAATGTAATTTTGTGCATAGAAATGTTTTTATGAAATAAACCTTTTATGATACCCACATTTTACGCTACAATATGTTGTTGCTAATATATTTTTGTTTCACGCTAGACTTTTCCATGGAATCGATTACGGAAGATTAGAAAATCCACTTTCATTCAAATCTAATATTCTTGGTTAATGCGTCATAATCGGTATACATGTTACTAATGGGCATATTTTAATAAGCATACTACAGCAATATATAGAAGTTATGGAAGCAAATTATGATATTTTCATTTTCTTTAAACCACATTAGCTATTAGTATCGCCCACTTTTCATTTTTGCCGGGTAATCTGATTAAAATTCAAGATTTTCGTTTAAGTACTGTTCTCTCTTCTCTTTCCTCGATACAAAAGGCTTAATAATTGTGATCTTACTGAGATTGGTAATTATGCTTAATGTCTACTGCCTTTTAAAATCTATGCCATATAAATACATCGCACCGACAATGTCAGTAATACTAACTGGAGTGACACTTTTTTTCTATGTTGTAAATCTGAGACAGTAAATGTATTATTATTTTAACACAATCAAACTGATTGGTAAACTTATCATACGAATTGAATATTTCCAACTGAGCGAAAAATTGCCCAGACCGGGAATCGAACAGAGATCCTTGGCTTACAAAGCCAATGCTTTACCGTTTAAGCTAACTGGGCGACAATCGGCGGACATTTTTCGCTCAGATAAACTTATTGGTCATTACATCTAGTCTGTCATTTAGACAGCTCGACAAAATAATCCGCAGGCAAAGGAACTCCATATAAAGATGGGTACATAGATATATTATTATTTTAACAAAATCAAACTGATTGGTAAATTTCTCATACTAATTGAATATTTGCAACTGAGCGAAAAATTGTCTAGGCCGGGAATTATTGGCCTTGTAAGCGAAGGATCTGGGTTCGATTCCCGGCCTGGACAATTTTTCGCTCAGTTGAAATTATTCAATTCGTATGATAAGCATACCAATCAGTTTAATTAAATACTTTCAATAGCGATTTTGTGCTTTAAGTGAGAAAAAATGCATCTCCCCCGGAACGCTATAATGTCTCGCTCCCACCTGGAGCATGGAAATTCCTCCCGGAGAAAAGTGTCTGAACTCAATACTGATTAAACGTATGCTAAATTATTGCCATGTATTAATTTAGTTTTACTTTTGTATTATTTAACATCTTAAATAACGTTCCATATTTAATAAACATATGTTAAGTTCACATTCTAAATGCGATTGGCCTTTGACAACTGTAAATATGATTGGCGATTAAGAAATCCGATTGGAAAAGATCCATTATTGAATTTGAATGGGAACGTCGCCAAATATGTCAGCAACAGCCAAATTGGCTTTATTAATGGCAGCTTATTTTGGTCGCCAAATTTGGCGATATTTTACTAAATGTCGCCAAGCTTGACACAACTTGGCACTGACACGGATAAATATATAGTTTTATGCTTATGATTGGGAAAACAGTTACAACAATGAAAGTTAATTTGCGAGAAATCACTAATTTCATTAGTTTTTGCCTAGTTACTAAAAAAGTACTGAACCAATTTTGATAATAAGGAAGTGGGTACCAATTCAAGAACAGCCTTTTTCCTTTAAATTAAAAACCAAATTAATCAGTTGGATAGTTTCGGAGTAATCGGTGAACATACATAAAAAAAAAAAATACATAAGTGTCGAATTGATAACCTCCGCCTTTTTTTAAGTCAGTTAAAAATACTAGAAGCGCTGGTAGATACGAAGGTTTTTCAAAATGTTAGAAAGACTGATTAGACACTGATGCTAATTTTTTTCATACTTATTCAATTTATATCCTTATTGTATTTTGTGTACAATACATGTTATTTGCATATATTTTCATTTTATTTCACATTATATTTGTATCGTAGCTATGTCATTGAAGAAAGATTAATGTAGCTTCCATGTACATGCAGGTGGTCATTTTTGTTGTATTTCCTTTTAATTTGTTGTTATGGCCACATAAAAAACAAAAATTTTCAAACAGATAAAAATTAATTTGTTACATTAGCTGCTTTATAAAAAGTCTCTTCTTCGTAACATACGCGTATAAGTAATTATTTACTAAAGTTTAAACTGTCTATATTCATTCTAAAACTAATTGACCCGCCCAGCGTATTCCAGACCCATGATACTAATCTTAAATGTACTTTTAAAACTAGTGTGTTGAATAATTTTATAGTTTTAGACGAAAATCTTACCAAAAAACTAATGTTGTGAATTCCACAACAGCATACACACTAGAATTCATATAATTTTATATTTTTGAACGAAAATCTATTATCTATCCAAACGACCTTTGAGTTAGTGGCCCCACTGCCTTTGGTATAAATCTGCTTTTTGCAAATGAACCTCAAATTTGCATGATTTTAAATTTATTAAACAAACATTTTTCCAAATGATTTAAGGAGAAAACTGCATTATAGTTAGTGCCGATTTAATTTTTTGCATTTTATTAAATTTACAGGGTTTGTCCGGAAAGTAATAGGACTGAGTCAATTTAAAAAAATTTATTGAGCCAATCATTACAATTCTTTAAAAACTTTCAAAATAGACGCCTTCTGCGTCGATGCAGCGCTGCCAGTGCGATTTCCAAGCATTGAAGGCGTCACGGAAGGCCTTGAGAGCCGCGGTGCATGATGCTTGGATCCCCTCTGTCTTCTCAAAATGCTTGCCTTTCATCGGCTTTTTCAGGCGAGGAAACAAAAAAAGTCCGGGGGGAGCCACATCTGGGCTGTAGGGCGGCTGCGGAAGCGCTGTGATGCCGACCTTGGTCAGGTAGCTGTTCACAAGAAAGGCGGTGTGAGCCGGGGCATTGTCGTGGTGCAACTTCCAGTCGGCTGCGATGTCTTATCGAACCCGATTGACCCTTTGTTTGAGTCTCTTGAGCACTTCCACGTAAAACTTGGCATTGACGGTTTGTCCAGGAGGAACAAATTCATGGTGGAGGATGCCTTTGATGTCAAAAAAGACAATGAGCATCGTTTTCACTTTCGATTTGCTCATTCTTCCCTTTTGAGGGCGAGGAGACGCCGGCATGTGCCACTCGGAAGATTGCCTCTTTTTCTCGGGATCATACTCAAAGACCCATGACTCGTCACCTGTGATTACGTTATCCAAAAATTGGGGGTCACTTTCACACATGTTCAAATTTTCTTGGCACACTTCCACTCGCCGCAATTTCTGGTCGTCAGTCAGCACTTTTGAGACCATCTTCGCGCACACCTTGCGCATGTCCAAATGCTCCCTCACAATATCATGAACCACAGATTTTGGTAAGTTTACCATCTGAGCAATTAAACGAATACTTAGTCGACGGTCTGAGTTCAAAACTTTGCACACACGAGTCACGTGGTCGGTGTTTGTGAAAGTCGAAGGTCTTCCAGCACGATTTTCATCGGCGACCTCTTCCCGGCCCTCCAAAAAGGCCTAGTGCCACCGAAACACTCCACTTCTTGCTAAAGCAACATCTGAGTAAGCCTGCTTGGTCATATAAAAAGTCTCTGTCGCAGATTTATCGAGTTTCACACAGAATTTAATCGCATACCTCTGCTTTAGCGACCTCTGCATTTTCGGCTTGCACCACTCACAGAAACACGTCGCGCGAAAATGCCTGTCCTGATTCTCCAGGTGCTCGGAAACAACTGAACAGCCGCTCGTGCGCCCTCTACCGAACCCAGTCGGTGCGCGCATGTTCCGAAGTACAGTTGCGGCGGAAGAAAATCAGTCCTAATACTTTGCGGACAAACTCTGTAATTTTCAGTTCTGACAAAAAGTGTATGCGAAAACTCAATTAATATAATACGCTTACTATATTTAGAATATGGAAATATATATTCTAGTTTACTGCTAACCTGTGTGAAAAAAACCGCTAGCGAATCACCTTCTCAAGGAGTGAACGATCTGCCTGGAGCTCAGGGACTGCCCAATAAGGTCATTCATAAGCGTGACTCGTTGCCACAAGTACCTTGTGTACGACCACTTGGCGACCAATTGCAAAGGTACTCATAGATGCTCTCTCTGCTCGAGGTATCATCTGTTCACAGATTGCAAAGTCAAGCAGCATTGCTGCCACTCATGCTCCAGATACAACGAAGCAACTAAAGGCTGAGTCAGAACGCAAAAAAGCACGAACCATGCGGCTAACTCACCGGAGTGCTGGGTCCGAAACACGCTGCTAAAGGTCAGGCAAATACAATCAGAGAGGGACATGGCACTACCACAGGCTCAGGAAGTAATCACAGGAAGGGTAGATGTGCTTACTTTTCTGGGCAAGGACAGAGTGGAGTTCAGATCTCCACAAGATTTTCAGACAATGAAAAAGTACGACCTAACTCACCTCTATGCCACCCCATGGGAGGCAACGCAACGTTACAATGATCAAGGAGCGCAATCAGACACTCATCACACTTATCAGTTACCCTCCACACCACACACTCATTGCATACAACAGACAACATAGACAACAACTCAAACCCAAAGGCAGCTATACAACATCACACAAATACGAACACACCTCCCATTTCAGTAGGCATACAATCAGAAGCCTCTTTAAGCATAATCCAAATAAACTTACACGGCAGCAGTGTGGCCACTAGCTCGCTAGCGGATACGCTGCTGCTAACAATATTCAAATAGCACTAATACAAGACTATCATCAACACAAAACAAAGGAAACCATAACAGGCTTTAACCACAACACATGGAACATAACAAAAACAAAAATGTATAGATCAGCCATAATAACAAATACAGTCACTAAGCCAATCACAATATTAACAAAAGAATTCACGACGGCTGTCAAGTTAGAGAACAAAAACAAAATATTCATCATAATAAACACATGCGCACCCCTCTCGCTAGTGGACTTCTCCGTCGTATTGGAAGAGATAAAGGAGGCTATCAAGTTGGAGGACGGAGAGATTCTGGTGGCGGGGGAATTTAACGCACATTTGACCACTTGGGGCTATGATGACATAGACCAAAAGGGTCAAGACCTCGCGGATTTCCTCCGTCAGCACTCGCTGTTCGTCCTCAACTCCCCGGATGCCTCACCCTCCTTCCTCGCAATACGTGGGGCAAGGAAACTGAAAGGCTGGACAGACCAGACGATAGCAACGGTCGCCCAGGGCAACGACATATGTAATTGTCACGTCAGTGACGACGACTCACAAAGTGACCACAGATATATAAAATTCACACTTAACAACTATGAAAACCAGGGGCGTAGCTTGAAATTTTTATTGGGGGGGGGGGGACCAAAATTTTGCGCCTTTTAATGTTTTGCCGACCGTGAATTATTTGCACATTTTTTAGGAGATTGGAGGGGGGGGAGTTAGTTATGCTACTTTTTATCTTTAGTTATTTATTCATGGCAGTGGCATATATTCAGGTTATATAAGTGATGCAGCCATGGTTAAATTTCCTCTTTAAGCGTGCATGCACATGTGCTGATAAAATGTCTCTCCCAGTTCTTGTTTTTCCAAGGTCTAAAAAGCAATGTAGAATGTTTGAAAAGAATCCGAATCCTGGATCCTTAAATTCATTTTCCTGACATGAAAAGAACAATTGTATTTGGAAGAAAAATAAAAATACAGAACGCAAAGTTAATTACAATAGAGTTATAGTGGTTTCAAAGCCGCAGCTCCCGCACGAAACTTGATGGTCAATATAATTGAATTTAGCCTTCATTTTTTTCTGGTGAGATCCTCCGAGATCGGGCACACTACTGTCACTCCCACCAATGTAAAAAAGGAATGTTAAATCTCTAGATGAACATTCGACCCCTTTTCAAGGAAGTGACGGTGGTCTATACACCAAAGATACTGAATATTCCAGTTTCTGTAAAATGGAATAACATATTTTCCCTTTTATTATCTTAGTTCCCCAATAAATACATATAAGTAAAAAAAAAAAAAAAAAAAAAAAATCTGTATCGTACTGCAATTATAACACAAAACTATAAAGTAATTATTTTTTTCTAATGTGCATTTTTTTAATCGGTCGCACGATTATTCTATTAATTATACAGTACATTAACGAATACTTTTTTTCCTGTCACTTTTTAACATTAAAAGACAGTCATTCAAAGTAAATTTAATTTTCTTCTTTTGACAATGGCTACTTTAAAAGCAAAAATCAATTATTTCCAAATCCCTTTATCCAACCACTAGAATAAAAACTTATTTAACCCCTTAAGCAATATGTTCAATTTAGCAATAGTATGCTGAATACCGGATATCATTAAATTTCGTCAAAAGTAATTTATCACAATAGCAACGCAAAAAACTCAGATGTATAGAACATATCAATCTCGATTTAGAATAAAGACATATACACATATATTTTGGAATTTCAGATAGAAAAGTTCACTTTGCACGTCGGTACATCGTGATGTTTATAGAGTTAATTGAAAACTGTTATTTTTCAGATAAATCAAATTTAAGTTGTAATGTCCACCGCAAGGCAAAAAAAAAAGAAAAAAAAAAAAAAAAAAAAAACCACCAGAAGAGTGACAATAACTTGAAATTTATATGTACAATTGATAAAACATGACAAAATTATATTTAGGAATTATAAAACAAAAATAGAGCCCAAAAAAAATCTATTACTCAGTTGAAAACATTTTTGATTTTTTTTTTTTTTTTTTTTTTTTTTTTTAACCATTTGATCAGTAACCCTTGCAAGAATGGAATCAGTGCCACTTGATCAGTAACAATGCATTTTTAATTATAATGTTACAATTTTAAATACAGGGTTTTATACAATAAAATCTGTGAAAATGCAATATGTGGATACCAAAAACCTAAATTAAAAAATAAAAATCATCTAAAACTGAATATTTGCTTGGTTCTATTCGATTGCATCTTACTATGTTTCATTGCTTTTTCGAAAAACATTTGCAGGCAAGGGTGTATTCCGATCCAAACTGCTTATTTTCGCATTTAATTTAGAATTCATTTTTGCTCTCAAATGTATCAGACTGACAGATTCTCTCATTCAGAAACTATACAAGGTGCCGTAAAGCTCGATATTTTGATAAAGGCAGAAAATAGTGTGAAAAATGCTGTCAAAGTGGGCGTTGTGAACTGTATTTTCCGAACTGAAGAGCTGGGGACGAAAAAAAGGACCATGCTGAAGCAATGATTGTTTATCAATCAAATTCTAATAAATTGAACGAAAAATAAGATCATACGGCACCTTGTACATTTCTTCGAAAATCACTCCAACAAGTTTCATGTTTCTATTTTTAAAAATGAGTCTGATATTCTATCAAAAAATTTCGAGGTGTAGAAGGTGGAAAAGCATGTTTTCGAGCACACCCTTAAACATATATTTCTTTTAATTTTGGGGAAAGCTTCATTCCTGCCCAGTCCTGGGTTAAAACTAGGTCGATTATTAATAATGTAAAAGTTTCAGAAATCACCATTAATAAAAAAAATAGCTATCTGTTTAGGAAATAAACAATAAAAATCATTAAAACTTAAATTTACCTGAAAACTGAGAATGCTATTCGATTTTTTTCTACTAATAATAGCAATGATAATAAATGAACTCACAATTGCGTCAGAAATATATACATTGTACTTTAAGAACATGCTTAACTAAAGGAAAATACAGTCGAGTCTCTCTATAACGAAACTCCATACATCGAATTTTTCTATATAACGAATTTTTAATAGGAAGGTCCCCTTTTCGCATGATTACATTAAAAAGGAAATTATCTAACCTCACACAAGGAAGGACATAAGAGGGTAGTTAAAATAGTTAAGGTCAGATGACCCTGTCGAGGCCCACCAAACATGGATTGGAATAAGGGGAGAGTTTCTCTCCGAAAGATAAAATTACATGTGGTGATCGAACAGTGTCCATTTCCGGAATGTGTTCTTGTTTTCGCACTGGGGGTAGCGCCTGGTAGTAATCTTAAAATGTCTCAAATGTAATGGATCTCCTATATTTTTTTGAAACCATAATTTATTCTCATATAAATTTACAATAATATTAATTCCAAATCACGTTACTGTTATTTCATTATTTTTTCTTTGTTTTGTGTGTAAAAAATAATCTAAGAATGCCACATTACTAATAAAACTTTTAGGTGCCTAACGGCGCCTTTAAACCTTCCATGGCGCCCTTTTTGAAGGCCTCATTTTTAGGTTCATGACTTCGCCTCTAAACCTTCTGTGGCGCCTTACTACTAAACCATATTATAGAACCATTCAAACGCACAACAGTCGCTTCCACACTTCTTTTCCCTTTCTATCTATTTCTAAGGGTGACCAACAACTACTATAAGAAGGACATAATTTTACATCTATCCTGGAATTCATAACAAGTCTGTTTTTCAAACTTTTTTATTTCGGATGCATAAATTTTCTTCGGGATAGGAGTGGGGGAATAGAGGTAGTAACAAGTTTGAAATTAAGTCCCTTTTTCATGTTTTGTAAGTGATTAATAACTTTGTAATTTACATTTAAAATTAAGTTATTTTATAATTACTTGTTACTACTAACAAAACCTTTTTTTCGGGCGCCTAACGGCTCCCTTAAACCTTCCTTGGCGCCCTACTACACGAACATATTGGGAGGGGAGGCTCCCCCCCCCCTTCCCCCTAAAGCTACGTCCCTGATGAAAATATCGACTACCAAAGACATGGCTTATAAACAAAAATAGGTAAACATGCAAAATTTGACAAAAACATCAGAAAAATCAGAAACAAATATATAAAAGAACTCCTAAGAGCCACAACAGAGGAAAAATTGGATAATATAACTTTGAGATTACAAAATGAAATCACATCAATTGCTTTTGCATGTTATAAAAAGAAACGCACACCTGCGGCCATTGCCCCTTCCTTGTTGGACGGATGAAATCAAAACAGCCAGGAACAAGGTTAAGGCGCTCAGGACGAGATATAAAAAAAACAGACGAAGAACTAAAAGTAAAACAACAAATAGAATTTAAAAGAGAAAGAGACAAACTTAAGACACTATTCAACAAAACAAAATTAAAGACATGAAAAGACTACTGTAGCAAAGTAATTGACACATATGACAAGCAATAGAAAAACGCTAGCAATAAAAACACGGGCCCAGCTAAACTACTCAATATACTCCCACAACAGCAATCGGAAAACATTAAAGATACATTAATACACTTTTTAGACAAGCTATACATAACGGACCAGGACACTCCCCCCCCACACACACACACACAACATAACAACAATAAATAAAAATAAAGATGATGCAAAATCACCAGTAGTTACGAAGGCGGAATTAAATAGCATAATCAGAAACATAAAAAAAGCTCAGCAAATTGTGGATTATGACATAGTAGGAAACTTCAACCGCCTCTGACACTGCTTGTCCGTCCACTATGATGTGTTATAAAAACAAAATAAAAAATATAAAAGGCCTAGGAATCCCCTAACGCCAAAACAAAAATAAATAAATAAAAGGAAAAGAAAAAAACTGTTTCTGTTCTAAGTCCACCTGTGGTGTCCGTTAATCGCACAACATCAACTATAACCTCGACCCGCAACACTAGCCCACATCAAATTTATTGCAACACGACGTATGTCAACAACGGTTCAGCAAGTTGTGCAATAATGACACAGTAAAAAGCTTCAGCCGCCTCCGGCATCATATGTCTGCTCCTGTCGATTGTACAACTATGTAATTAATGCTGTTCCATTTCAGACTTCACTCCCGCTTTTTTGCAGTCGACTGAGGCCGGCGGTGAAAGGAAAGTGGAAGGAATTTTTATTTATTTATATATATATATTTATTTATTTATTTTTGTTTACTTATTTATTTTATTTTTATTTATTTATTTATTTAATTTTTTTACCTTTTTTTGACAGCTCGCCTGTTTATTAGGTGCAATAGGACCCTGTCCGCACGAGCTACCGGACCTGCTTTCATTGGATAGCCCACGGAGACAGTTTTTCTCTGCAAGGTACGGTAGAAAGGGTGATCTTGTTTCCCTCTGCAACACTGTCGTTTGCCTTGCTTTCGGCGCAAAATTTTCCTTTCTCTGGTACGACCGTGCTTTTCGGTCATTCTCCATTCTTATTAATTCCCTCAAAATTACCCCCACTCACAGCTAAGTTCAGTACCACCGATTAGGCTCAAAATCATCCAGCCTCATTTTATCTGGTAAGATGAGTACTAGGTGTGCGACAACAAATCACACAGTTGACACAATGTGCAATAAATCACAAAGATTACCAACAAAGCATTTAATCTAAATAGCCGAAGTGGATCATCACAAAAAAATTCCGACATGTACGCTAATGGCGCCTGGTGCATGTAAAATCCGTCGTAGGTGCAAAGTCCTCCAAGTTACTTGTGAATTGCCAGTTGAAGGTCTGTCATCTGATCAAGGCTCTAAATTACGAGAATAACTTGTGTAACCATTTGCAGTACAAACAACAGTATGTAACGATAAGCAACCGGAAAAACAAAATATGCTCAAACGAGAAGCAAGAACTGCAGATATGATGACGCGCGAAGCAAAGATATCAGGTTTATTGCCGTTACGCGGTGATTAGGAGGTCACCCGCTCCGATACCAGGTATCTAACCTGTTAAACTGAGGTAACTAGACAGGTATGTGCCTGGTAATCGGTTAGAAAGAAAGGAATTTTGTCTTATGTCTCAGCAGTGTGAGGTAGTCGTGCGACATCAGCAGTATCCAAGGCCCGAAACAGGTGCCCCGTAGGAACTTCCTGCATGCACGTCGCAAGACATCACGGATCTGCAAGTCGCACACCATGACACAGTAAAAAGCTTCACCCGCCTCCAGCACTGCTTGTCCGTCCTATATGTTATTAAAGGAAAAATGACCTAGGTCTAAAACCCTACGGTCAACAATAAAAAATCATAAAATGTTAAAATAATGATGTCTTGTGATCTCTGCAGTAAGCGGTAGTCGTGCAGTAACAGCAGTGTCCACGGCCCGAAACAGGTGCCCCGCAATAATACCATTGCAAGCACGTCGAAAGACATCTCGGATCTGCAAGCTGCACAATATGACAAACCAAAAAGCTTCATCCGCCCCCGCCTAATTACTTGTCCGTCCAGATCTAAACAACATAAGATATATATTTTAAAAAAATCAAAAGGGAATTCATGGAGAGTGCCTGGGTTAAGTGAACTCTCTGGTTAATTTTAGGTTAGTACAAAGGTTTAGAGGTCTGCACGGGCCGGAATTTCCAGGCCCGGGCCCGGCCCGGCCCGGCCCGTGGGAAAGTTATTTCGGCCCGGCCCGGCCCGGCCCGTTGTAAAACTCAAAAGTTCGGCCCGGGCCCGGCCCGTCCCGTTTAAATTTTTATATTTTAGGCCCGGCCCGGCTCGTACAAAAATCAGCGAAAACAGGCCCGGCCCGTTTTGGCCCGTTACAATTTCTACGATTTCTAAAAAATTCAGATTTTTATCATGTAACTAAGATTCCTTTAAAGAATACTGCATACATATCTATGCAATGATTTTACAGTATATTTTACAGCAAATACGCATTAACAACATTAATGATTATTTAGATTCTTAGGCTTTCAACATTCGAATAAAGATTCATTAAAAAATTAATATGGCTTAGAATAAAAGAAAAAAGAAAGAAAGCTAAAAACATGGTTAATTTTGAAGCTGTTTAATAAAAGAAGATTTATAAATATATTTCTATATCATTTTATTATAGATTTCAAATCTAAATTCATTCTTAAATTCAAAAAAGCTCCTTTCTGATACATTTCTAAATTCATTTTTTTTTTCTCAGAAACGCATAAGATTAGCAGATATCTTTATTCAGAAACTATATAATCGAATGGAGTTATCCATTTTTTGATACAAGCAATTTAAAAATACTGCAAACAAATAAAATACTGTCATAATTAGCGTTTTGAATAGGATTTCCGGAAGCAATAGCAAGGGAAGGGAGAAAAACCGGCAATCATTTGAGAAACTATTATATCTCAACAAGGTTATACAAGTATTTTATTTATCAAAAATGAAAAACGCTATTCGATTCCAAATCCCTTCAATAGTTAGGCATATCACTTTAATACTTTTACAATTTAAAATAAATCAGAAAATGTGTCAAACTTTCGCATTATTGAGAAATTTAAAAATCATCAAGAAGTATATATCCGAAGACTAAGCTAACATAAGTTCTTTATCGCTGTTAATAATTTTACAAATCATGTTTTCTGCCAATGATTAAGTCTAGTACCGGTTCGGCCAGTCTATATGTAGAAAAATAATGCAAGCGTGATCTCGGACCGGCATGAGTCAGCTAAAAAAATATTAAAACGGGTTACACATAATGTAATTCTCCGATGCCGATATACTGTGCATTTTTATATTGATGCTGTCAAAATAGTATGGCCACATTTATACTTATTCTCGTTAAAAACATTTTCGTTGAAAATAGCTCATATTTTATCGTTTCTGCCTAAATCTTCAGAACGGGCCGGCAGGCCTGAAATTTTTTTTTATCGGCCCGGCCCGTCAGGCCCGTTCAATTTTTTTGCCGGCCCGGCCCGTTGAAAAAACTATTTTAAATCTGCCGGGCCGGGTACGGGCTACGGGCCAAGCCCGGGCCCGTGCAGACCTCTACAAAGGTTATCCAAACTGACGGCAGCTTGTGGCACTAGTGATAACTAGTGTAATACTTTTAAGTATATCCCTTCCCATTCAACCTTTATTTTTAATAAATTTATTAGCCTCTCTTAACATCTGTATATGCTCTCGCACTAGTATTACTCGTCATAACGTTTACTTACTAACTTCATCAGCTCCCCTTTTATTAATCCCATCTTAGTAACGGCCCTTAATAATACTAGGCCCCGTTAATACTATTTATTAAGTCCATTTGTAATCTTAGCTTAGCCACTCTAGCCGCAAGCTCAGCCATTCCCCCACCTATCAACAGCCAATAAGTTAACTATCTAATCTTCATCTCCATAAAAGCCAAGTAGACAGCAGTTACAACTTAAAAAGCTTAACGTTAACAGGTTTCTCAGGTAAGCAGTACAGTAAACAATAGTATTGTTACTATCCCATTTACCTTCCAGGATTCCCTCCCCTAGGACTTGGCTCCCGAAATTTTCAAGTTGACCTAATCGACGCAGGGACTCAAGGGACCCTGTGCGGTCCAAAGAGATTCGGAAGCATCAATCAAGTCCACTGCATCAGAACCGTACAGGTTGACCTCATAGACGCAGAGACTCAAGGGGCTCTGCCCGGTCCGACACCGTTCTGGAGCCCCTCCTCCTTAGTGGGCTAACGCCTCTCAGCGAGCCTCTCAGGCTATCAAGTTGACCTCATTGACGCAGGGACCCACGGGACCCTGTGCGGTCCGAAGAGCAATGGGAAGCAACCTACTAGCCCACCTACCCCGAACCGCACACGTTGATCTCATCGACGCAGAGACTCAAGGGACTTTATGCGGTCCGAAACGTGTTCGGTTTTTTCTTTTTTTTTTTTTTTTTCGTTTTTTTTTCTAGTGACAGTACGCCTCTTTATTAGGTGCATTTGGACTCTGTCCGCACGAGCTACCGAACCCGCTCCCATAGGACAGCCCATGAAACACCATTTTTGGAGGGGGGGGTACGGTAGAAAGGCGGGTTCTCGTCACCACCGGCAGCGATTTGACTGCCTTTGCATTTCGGCCCAAAAATTCTCCCTTCTCTGGCACTACTTAGAATTTCGGCAATTTTAGTTTTGGTTATTTATTTTTCTAAATCTCCCTCAAAATTGTCCCCCCTGTTGTCTGCTAAGGACATGCCACCGTCTCAACTCAAAATTTTTAGCTCCAGCCCCATTTCACCTGGCACGACAGGTGGGAGTGATGTGCGGCGCCAAACTCAGTTTTTTCACAAAGGCAATAAACTACTAAGTCCAGCAACCATTAGCCACAATCAGCCGACCTCTGCACTTGTCTGCGTAGATCGCCTCCACTCTGCCGGCTAAAATTCCATCATGCACGTAATGGCGCCTGGTGCATGTAATATCCGTCGTGGGTGCAAAGTCCTCCAAGTTACCTGTGAATTATACCTCTGGAGGTGCCTTGCCAGATGAAGGTCTCGTCATCTGATCAAGGCTCTAAATTACGAGACCATCTTGCGAAGCCATTTGCAGTTCAAACATTTATTGCCGCTTCGCGGCAATTAGGCGGTCGTCCGCTCCGATACCAGGTATCTAACCCGTTAAGCTGAAATAACTCGGCAGGTAGGGGCCTGGTCATCGGTTAGAAAGAAAGAAAGAAACCTGTGTAAAGAAAATGTAGAAGTTTTCTCGTATATGCGCAAGAACCAAAATTTTCCGAAAATGTCTAAAAGCACCAATGCTCTTAAAATGGGAACAATATCTTTAAAAGCACTGGGAAAAAAATAATTTGTAATTAATTCTTAAAACACCGTCCAGAATTATTTTTAAATAGTAAATATTGATATTTTAAAAAAACAAATATGTCTTTAGAATTGAAAAACTACCAGAAATAAGCGGATTACTTTGAGGGGACGATGAAAACGGAAAAGATTAAAAGAAAGGCAAATAGACCTCCGAGAAGCATTTTTTTTTTTTTTTTTTTATTGAGATAATAAATAATATATTTTCAATAACACAAGATGCCGTTAGAAATGGAAAAATGCATTGAATAAGTTAGCATTTTTTATTTTTTATATTTCTGCCCTTGTAGCGGATGCAGCAGTTTTAAAATGTAGAAAAAACATAAAACTTAAAAAATCCCTGTCGGCTTGGCTCATAGGCGGAGGTAGATTTCGTTAAGTAGTCATTTCAACAACAAAAAATAAAATGTAATTAGAGAAAAACAAAGTTTAACAATTTCATTTGGCCGCTTTTGAAGAAATTTTAATTTCATTTTTCTGTGAGAACCGGTTTTAGCAGAATCATCTTAAGCTAAATTTGGCTCAGATGACCAATTTGACAGCATTTTTTTTAAATATATTCTGACTTTATGGAAAAATTGACCAATACGGTAAATTATATGGTTCCTAAATAAGAAAAACTGCCAACTGAATGCATTTGAGAGCTAAAATGGCTCTAAAAATTAGTCATAAAATAAGCAATTTTTTATTTGAATACATCCTCGAATCTTCAATCATGATCGCTTCGGAAAATGTTGTTAAAAATGGCTACTTTGACAGAATTTTTTGAAATATATTCTGCCTTTAACAAAACACTGACCAATATGTCACATTATACAGTTTCTAAATAAGAAAACCTGTCAATTGGGTGCGTTTGAGAACAAAAATGGTTTAAAAATGAGGCATAAAACAAACAATTTGTTATCTGAATATATTCTCAAACCTTCTATCACGATCGCTTCGGAAAATGTTGTTAAAAATGGCTACTTTGACAGAATTTTTTGAAATATATTCTGCCTTTATCAAAAAACTAACCAATATGTCACATTATACAGTTTCTAAGTAAGAGAACCTGTCAATTGGATGCGTTTGAGAGCAGAAATGGTTTAAAAATGAGGCATAAAATAAGCAATTTGTTATTTGAGTACTTCCTCAATTTTTCCAATTGCAATCGCTTAGGGAAATTCAGTTAAAAATACCTTTTTTGGCAGCTTCTTTTTAAATATATTATGCCTTTATCAAGAAACTGGCCAATACGTCACATTATATACTTCTTATAAAAGAGAACCTCCCATTTGGATGCGTTTAAAATCAAAAATGAATTTAAAAATGAGCCATGATATAAGCAGTTTGGATTTGCTGTTTTTTATTCAACTCCTACTTTTCTTTCATTTATTTTTGCTATAAGAATTGGTCCTACAAAAACTTGTCAGTATAAAAGTTGTAGATATTATTGAGTAGATGTAAAAAAGTTTAATCCGATTTGATAGCTTAAGAATTGACGAAGATGGATTTTTTTTTCTTTTTAACACCCCACCCCCTTTTTTCTTTTCGTTTTTTTTTTTTTTTTTTTTTTTCATCGATAAAAGTTGGTCCTATCAAAAACTTGTAAATACAAAAGTTTTAGATAGTTTTTAGAACATTTATAATAAATTTAGTTGGCTTTAATATTTTGAGAATTGACGAAGTTATGAATTTTTTTTTCCCAACAACCCTGTTTTTTTTTTTTTTTTGGCCTCTTGAGCCCATTTTTAATTTTATAACATATCTGTTATGCACAAACTTTTGGCTTATTTCTTAGAAGCAGAACAAACTTTAAACTGATTCGATGTCTATTTTATTTACGAAGTCATGGCGTTTTAACGGTTTTCACAAAAACACTCCCTATTTCCACCCCCTTGGTCTGATTTTGCCCATTAACGAACTAGACCGATATATGCCCCTTGATTTTATGTATCAGTTTGCAAGAGATTTGAGTAGAATTGGAGAAGTTATCATGTCCATAAAAAAGTCATATAGACCGATAGATAGATAGGTAGATAGATGTATAAACTTTTTTACTGGTGGTAGTTTTGGGGTTTAGAGGTCATGATCGGCGTAGATCTGCAAAACTTTTTCAGAAAT